>JAGXEW010001225.1:0-25984 GCA_030684275.1 Acipenser oxyrinchus oxyrinchus | reverse complement strand
AAATTAAATAAATAAAAAAGATCAAAGGACCATTTTTATTGTATTTTTTTGCTCATGGAGAGAGTCGGTTATAGACTTCCGTAACATCAAGTAATAAAAGACGAGATGAACGCTTTGAAAACCTGCCATTTCTGCACACAAACACAAATGATCAACTGTACCCTCTTTTATATCAGTGATTTCATTTGGATCTCCTGCACCAATGAAGTGGCAATGCTGTTTTGAATCTTTCAGAGAACACATAGCATGTAATCAAATTACTGCTGATAAATTTGGTAGTAGATTGATGATGCAGTGTCATCAAATCATTACTTCCATCTTCAATTATTATTGAGATACCATCAGTGTTATATCAATAAGTAACAGATCGTTACAATTATAGAGATAGCAACGTGTAGTTTGACAAACCAAGACAAATTCAGCTTATGCAGAAAAGTGGTTCATAGGAAACTGATTTAATGTACTGCATGCATGAAGCATGGAAAACAAATTTTTCTGCTTGTATTTCTGCTTTTTAACACCAAAAGGCTGCATCAGAAGAAATATAAACTGCAAAGTAGTGTCCTTATTAAACAGATGTACTATGCAGCCTACAATGTTCCAACGAATGATACGTGTGAATATAAAAACTTCTTTTCCCATAAAAAATACACACCTTTGTATTTCATCTCAAAGCTAGTTTTTTTAAAATGGGTATTTAGTCATTAACATAGTCCCTGCTATCTTTACAAATGTTCATCTAACCTGCCTTAAGTAACCACCCTCTGCCCCTCCCACTCACACAATTAGTCTCAAGAAAATGTGCATCTGTAATTTGGTGTCCCCATTTCACAATTCAAATCCAGTGCCATTTTCTTAGCATTTACTCCTGCCTGCAACTGCTCTTCAGTGACAAAACAATAAAGACGATCTTTCCTTAGGAACTGCATCAAGGAACATCATTTTAAGATGCCAAGTACTGTAGTAGGTTCACTCCACTCTAAACAACAGACATAATACTCCCTCAGTGAATACACGCTCTTACAGAAGTGCTCTGTTTTTCATGGGTTACTCTTTGAATGCCAGAGCGTAATGATGTAAAAATGGAATTAAGATCTAGCTAACACAGCGATTTCCCTTAAAGAAGTTTACCACGGTTAATCTGCACAGTTATGTTGCTTTCCCTACAGTTATACAAGCCATTAACTATAGTTTATCATGGGTTGTCATGTTTAACATGCTTTATCGTATCTTTCTGGGCTTCACAGTGCTTAGCTAAGATTAACCAAGCTTTTACTATTTTGTATTTCACTTTGCTATGCTTTTGGGTAAGATCATTTATTTTGTCCCTTTGTGTACCTGGGGTATGAAAAACAACAAAAAAAATAAACATAATTAATATTGTACTATACAGTTAGACAGTGTGATGTATGCAGCAGGAACAGTGAACACTGAACGGTGGCATGGCAGAAAATGCTTGAGAGAGAGAGAGAGAGAGAGAGAGAGAGAGAGAGAGAGAGAGAGAGAGAGAGAGAGAGAGAGAGAGAAACCAGCATCACAATATATTTCTTTGGTTTCAATTCCTAAATTCCTGTCAGCTACAAAGCTCAAGTCGCTCACGTTCATTATTCAACATCAGCATTGTCTGGTCCATTTCACTCTCTCTTACTTACCGTTCCAAACTCCAAATGCTGCGTTCCCACTCCTGCACAGACAGACAGACAGGCAGGCAGGCAGGCAGGCAGGCAGGCAGGGAGGCAAGCAGGCAGGCAGGCAGACAGGCAGGCAGGCAGGCAGACAGGCAGGCAGGCAGGCAGACAGACACAGACAGACAGACTGACAGACTGACACAAACCCCAGGACGAGCATCTCTTTTGCAAGAGATGTGTGCTATTTATATTCAGGTACATAAATGTATCAATGATTCATTTAGTCGGTGCCCAATAAGACAAAAACAAGGAAACCGCGTGGAGAAGCCAACATAACATGATACAAATCAATTATAAAGTGGCAGACAACATAAAACATGCATTTATAAAATCAATGAATAAAATTATGAAAATAATAATAACATAACAAGTGTAAAATAATTGTAAACAGGGCATTCTTGACCCTGTTACAAACCTACGTTTTTTCTAGTGATCTCTAATCTGGCCAGACTCAAATCTCTTACCCGTTATTATTTATTGGTACAGAAGCACATACAGCTGTGTACATGTGTGCAAAGCAAGCACAGTGAATTCATTCCAGTTATCTGGAATTTGTGATTTTATAAAATCGCTTAGCATGATGCAGGGGAGAAGTCCAGGTACACAAGTAAATATCAGACAGCTGTGTTCATGTGTAAGGGTGTCTCATGCAGCTGAGATGAGACAACTGTTTCTTAGAATAAAGAGAAACCCTACACACATCATACTAGCTTATTACAAATTGCAAAAAAAATTTAAATAACAAAAAGGTTCAGAGCCTGATAATTTGAAGACATTCAATATCCAAATCTTTAGTGCAACAAGGACAGAACTCAGTGTCAGTGAAGGGAGATGGTAATTTCCTTTTGAATTGATGATAGGGTTAGCTATCTTTAATTTAATCTGAAGGTTTTACACAGACCAAGCTAATTCACTTTTTTCCCCCCGCAAAAAGCACATTTGACCTTCGAGACCACAACATTCAGATAACTCAAGGAACTTTAATGATTTGCTCTAAACAATGGCATCCAGGTAATCCCCCAATAAGGCTAGTCAAACAGATCTAAAACTTTTGAACGTGTTGGAAAAGCAGAGAAGGCTGCATGTTTAAGATGCCAGAATAGCTATGAGTTCAGTAACTGGTCAACAGGCACCTCTCACACAAATTAAACAGTCGTAACCATCTGCTAGTATGTGCACCGTTTATTAAGATTTAAGGCAGGCTGCGATGTTTCACGCAGATATTATGCTCTATTCATGGTTATCCAATAATCTCCCTGCTCTTTTATTTATTCATTTTTTGTTGTTGTTTCCATTTATTCTGTTTATTTAGTGGAGAGTGCGGGTCATTCTTTATAAAATTTGTTTTATTTATTTTTTCCTGCACCTCCATGTGAAACAAAATAACGATCTGGATGTAGCGGTCCCTTTCGCTTTGAATAAAATTTCGTATTAAATTAAATAATTGCAAACTTAGTCCTATTCATACTTGTTGTGGATGCTTCCGTTAAGACAATGATGTCTAATTAATTCATCTAAACAACCATTAACATAATACACCAAAGCTGCTGATCTGATTGATATTAGCCCGTACTTAATGAATAGAGTATGAACATAAGAACATAAGAACAAAAGATGGTTTGCTATTATGGTCCCATTTGTTTCAGCCACTAGCTGTAAGTACAGTTGGTTGTAATCAATTTGTGTAGGTGATTAGTAATGCAAGAAAATCAATTACCTTAAAATCCACCAAAATGTGCACAGCACTCACAGCATCACTCAATACTGGTGAAAGGCATAAGCCAAAATACCCATTTCTAACATTGCAGATACATTACATCAGCCCTGCTACAGGTATCTTACAGTGAAATTCAGCAAGTCAAGCATGCTGTCCCTTTGTCTGAAGTAAAATGCTTCAGGAAACGTCCACACTTCCAGTCGTCACATAACCCTAACCCTAATCTTGAATCCCACTTCTGTTGGGGCAGCGGCTCATGAGGTTCTTCCTATGCACATGTGTTCTTGCGCTTGTCAGTTTCAACAATAAGTCACTTCATGGGGGACCTTTAGTTATGTTTGCTGGTTGATTCTAGTGGTTTGTAAGTGGTGGCTTTCTGTGTTAGGATGCCTGTGGATACACACAGATCTATTGCATTAATCTAGACAGGTTGAATTGTACATAGTAGGCAATTAGACGTCTGTTGTCATCCGTTTTTTGACTGAAGGTCAATATAAGACAATCATTTATAATGAACAGCGATGGCTGCCCTAGGGGGCGTTAATCTTTAAAAAAATAGTTTGGCAGCTCTAATTTGATTCAGGGGAAGGTATAAATGAAGCCTCTTTAACGGCTTTGAACACATTATACTGTGAGGCTCCAGAGGTGGGCAATCACAGCCCTGGAGAGTCATTCCGTTCCAGGTTTAACAGATAAAAAGGGAACAATCAGCTTTGGCCATGCTTCTGGGAATGTATAGATATCATCCCCCCCCCCCCCCTTTTTTAACATTTTTACCTAAAATGCTGAGGTAAAAAAAAAATCAAACAAAACAAGCTCACACAAAAGGAAATGATCATGCCACAAGCACAGAACTAACGGGGTGGTTGTACTCTGTGTGTGTGCTGCAGCTTCACCCTGTGCTTTTACTGTAATTTGAGCAGCGCTTTGAATTCCAAAGCTGATTAAAGCCCCAGAAGTACTGAAACTATATTTTCTTTTTCTGGGAAACACCAAGGGAAAAATAATCAATTGTTTTTCTTACAAAATAATAGATATAAAAAAAATGCCCCCCAAAAAACTAAAATATATAAAAACTATTTTAAAATGAATTCAGATAGAAACACCACAATACCTAACTCACGTCTATATCTTTACATACTCAAAATAAATATTTGATTTCTGTTCTTTATTAGTAATCCAGTCGGCCACAAGTCTAAAAAAAAAAACCCACCTTAGTAGGCAAATGTAGCAGGCCTCCAGAAACAGGTTCAATATTTGGATAAAATGACTTGCCCTCAAATGTGTGAATATTAGAGGCAGTGTTCAGAGCATCTGCAGTATTTCTCAGTTAGTGCTGCGGCTCTGACCTTGTTCTGAATGATATATCAGTATGGCTTTAGGGTCACATAGAAAGAGGTCAGTGCTTTCAGTAATTGAAAAGGCTTGGGACAGTGACTGGGCTGATTAATCTTTGATCTATAGCCAGCACTGTACCTTCTACAAAAGCCTTGGTGTTAGTAGGTCATTTCTTATCACTAGATTATATTTTTTACTATCTTTTCTCTCCAAAGTAAAAGGGAAACATGTTAGCTGTCTGTACCATATGTACATGTGTGTATAGATACAATCATATAATCATTTTGCCTTTCATTTTCATCCTAAATGACATATTTCCATTAGCTAGCTATTTATTCAATTACTTTACTCAAAAGGTAAACCTAAAAGGTCAAATACCCACAGGCACACAAAATAGTCAATAGACAATTTATACACGCTCCTGTAAGTAATATGTTTCAATTTATGAAGTGGACCTTCAAGTAAGTACACTGTACAAGATACCTTATAGGCTGCTAAAATTGTTAAAGTACTAGCTTGTTAAAATAAATATATTTTTGTTATGTTCAATTCGTATCACATTTCCGCACTGCTTACAATGAATTATTATCTTTATATAATGATAATTTACAAAGGAATGTATTATTTTTAATATTAATATTACTTTTATCCGAGCCCCAACTTAAACATAATAATTACCAACTACAACTGTGCCATGATTGCAGATAATGACCTTATTAATTACACTGTAATCGCTTGTCATGTTAACCTATAGGTGAGGTTCAGGGGGTGGAGCTAGGCACCAACAACCTATCATCTGCTGTCATCAATTAAATCTACCTTATTTAAACATTAGTCACCTCTACCTAGCTGTCTTGTGTTTTTTTTGTTTCCTCCTCCTCCCTCCTCCTCCTCTAGCATCTCAACCGCCTTTGCATCGGTCTCCTCTGGGGGGTTAGTGATTCCACTTTCTCCAACCCTTTGTTAAGCTCCGCTTCATTTACCTCATAGAGGAGGGTTCTCCATGAGTCAGAGGGGACCCCGGGCCAAACCCTTCCATCTGCATGTATGTTTCTTTTGGGATTCTTCTTGCAGGTCTGATGCCTCTATGTGAGGGTCCCCAAGCGGTGGCATCCCTCGTGTTTGTCGGGTCTCCTCAGCGATGGAACCTCCCTTCTATTATGCTGGGCTTCGAAGAGGCGGAACACTACGCATTATATGTTTTAACAGATACTAACTTTTCTTTCCGGTTCGCGAGCCTCTTCGTATGTCGGGTAACCTCGGAGACGGTGCCCCTCTCGTATGTCGGGTCATCTCAAAGACGGTGGCCCCCCTCCTGTTTATCGTGTCTATCGATCAAGTAAATGTTGGGCCTTGAAGAGGCGGAGCCCCTCTCTCCTTGTGTATATGTTCACTAACTCTGTCAATAAACACTACCAGGTGGCATAGCTCTGCCCCGTGAACAGTTATTATAAAGCATATCTCTCTAAATTATGTTAAAAGTAAATCTTTTCCCATTAAACTCAGTCATGTACGTTTATGGAATACAAGTGCATAATTACATTCAGTATGCATTTCAGGTAATTATAATAATAATAAAAAAATATGCAGTGTTATAAAAGCTCATTTGGAGTTGCACAATTATCTATGTTTCGTTTAATTATTTTTGTATTGAACTTAAAGGAGATGGCTATTTTCTCAAAATGTGCCTCTTTGTCTGGTTTGGATCAAGCTTGTTAGTCATTTGAAAAGTCTTTTGAAAAAAAAGGGGTGGTATTTAGGAGCTAATAAGGTATTTTGTACTGTATTCAAACAAACCCTCAGTGCTTTCAGAGTGTGTTACAAAGATGGGTAAGAATCTGAATATGATCCATTATTTAAATGGGTAACTCACACATTGAAGTCAAATAAGACATAATGAACTCAAAATACAACTGAAGGTATATCACTCCCATGTCATCAGAAATGTAATATTCAATTCAAACCTGAAAACCCTCTGCAATTCAGTCCTGCTCCACTGCCAATGCAAAATACCAGCTGAGGCAATTGTGTTGAATGGTGTGGTGGTTTGTGTGATGTATATTACATTGAGACCGGCAAACTGATTCCAGTTGTGACCTCACTAGAATTTGAACCCAAGCCCTCAGAGCTAAGAAAAGACCCATTTGAGCACAAAATGTGAAAACGGCATTTTAATGAAGTTTCTTTCTTAAGAGCTTTTAATAGGATTTGCATAGGTGGGTTGTGAAATTGTCGAGTAAAAGCAAGTTAACATCATAATAATTAGCCAATTTGAATATTTTGCAAATCAAGTGCAAACCCATAAACTAAATTCACTTTTTTTTTCTTTTTTAATTACTGTATTGGCTATATTATTTTAACTGTTAAATGACCATTGGAAACAGGGCTCCTTACAAAATACATTGCACTTAAACATTTTAACTGTATTAGTGAAAGATGCTACTGAAGTCAAAAGAGTTTAAAGAGACCCAATGAGGTTAAAACACACACACACACACACACACACACACACACACACACACACACACACACACACACACACACACACACACACGTCAGACAAAACTCCACTCAGGGTGAAAGTCGACAACAAACTAAACATTTTGGCACTTTTGTTTTTTTTTGAAGACATATTTAGTTCTTAAAAATGTGTTTTACAAAGGTGGGATGTCCCCTCAACATCGTTTTTTCAGGAGTTAATCTTTGTGGGGACATTTTCCCTGCACATTCATAGTAATACCTGCCCCCCCCCCACACACACAGGCACACACTTATTGTGAGTATTGATAGACCCCTGTGAGATGTCACTCTCCTCTGCAGGAGTCTTCTTTCGCTATCAATCACTTTAACCAGCATATAGGGCAATAATTAGATGTCTTTTGGTGCATTTGCCACTGCTTAAAGACACTAGGCTAGATTCTCAAAGCCATTTACTAATAAACAGCTTCGATACTATATTCAATTTAGGGTCCTGTGAGTAGTCTTACGTAGTTTCATCTTGAATTGTTAATGACAATTTGGAGTAGATAGCTTTGAGAAACTGTCCCATTCATTTCCTTGTTGCAGTTTGGGCTTGAAATACACTCTGAATCTTTGGGATCCACCTAATGTAACCCTTTCAAACTGATACATTTTGGTTCTAACTACAGCAAACCACTCTAAGCTGTATGTACTGCATGGTCGCCTGGGACACAGCTTTCAAGCGATATGTAAAGCAACGCAGTGAGAGGGAAAACAAAGTTGTGTCTAATGTAATTAAATCCCAATGTTACAGAATGAGTGTCTGCAAGCTGCAGGCAGATATCTTACAGGAGCAGCCCATTTCATTGTTTCTGGGAGATTGGCCAGCAGTATTCTAACTGGTTTGCTGCAAACCTGTTACATTAACTGATACTAGAAAAAAAAGCATGCTCGGAGATATGTCTCTTCTATTTAATGCCAAGCCTTATTAACTAAACCGGGTAATGAAATTTCACAGGGCAAGAAAGATTAGAAGTGTCTGGAAAAGGTAAAAGGGTAATTATTGCCATTTTACATGTCTAAATTGCACAGATAATGGTAATTAGGTTTCACTGGGATGAGAAGTGAACAGATGTGGTGCTTGCTGGTGTCTCTAAGGGTTGTTTGCAAAATGTTTTGGCATCCTTGCATTGGCTATCTGTCTAGTCTAGGATTGATTTTAAAATTCTGCTGATTACCTATAAAGTTCTAAATGGATTGGTTCCATGCTATATAAAAGATTTAGTACACAACTATATTCTTTCACTGAATTTGCGGTCAGTGGACTGGTCTTTTAATTATTCCAAAAACAAGGCTACATTCAACGGGTGACAGAGCATTCTGCAGTTCTGCACCAAGATTGTGGAAAGCTCTTTCTGGGGGCGATCAAGGACTCTGAGACTTTGGGTATTTTTAAATCACGTCTTAAAATGTACTTTTACACACTAGGGTTCCCTAATTTACATATCTCTAACTTTTAGTATCTGCTATGTTTTTTTGTTTGTTTTATTGAACTGTACAGTGCTTTGTGATATCTGTGCATGATAGGCGCTATAGAAAATAAAGATTATTATTGTCACGTGTTAGCTAAAACCATACATTTATTTACACAGCATGCAAATGTCAGAAGGTTCCTTTCAATTTTACTTATGCTGGGGACAGAAAGATCTTTTGATGGTTTAGTTGACAAATCTTTTGGCTAATGCCTTTACTCAAAATGTTTATCATATAGCTTTAGTGGTTTAACGACCGTCTATGACATTTTGCAATGATATTTTGAATGAATACCAGATAAATCAGTGGGCTAAACAACTCAAAGTGTTGAATCCATGTTCAAATTATTGCCTAAAAGTGTATACCTTATTGAAGTTTTGGAGGATTTATCCACTAAACGGAAGTAACACAGATGCACCAGTCGAAATGTTATCTGTAAATATCCACATACATACATCCTGTGGTGTACAAGGAGTTAATACTGAGTAACATGCAAATCCATGGAGAAGATATCACAGAGCCTGGAGAAAATGCTGTCGGACAACCTCCCTGTTTACTTAGCAGACTTTATGTGTTGAGTGAAGCATGAAATTCGTGGGCTGGTTAGATTGCCATTTATTCTTCACAAGGTCACTGTAAACGTTTGTATAGAGTAGGTTTTAATTAGCATCAAACTGTTTACTTGAGACAAACTTATGGACGACTGGATTACTAATAAAGAATAGCAATCACAAGTATGTGTTTTATTTCCCTGTAAAGGTTGTTGTTTGGTTGTTGACAATGCACCTTATTTTGAAAGTTTAAGCCAATACTATCTCCAATGACCTGACTGAAATTAGAATGGTAGCCACAGTACTATACATCAGTATGCATCGTCTCTTGCAGCTTGATGCATAAAAAACAATCCCAGGGGTTGAAATTGACCTTTTCGTGCTGGATGTTGATAGGAAGCTCTTAGAATCGTGAAGAAAACTAAAATCGATACTGCTGGAAGGTCAGTGGTTTTCAAACACGCGCTCTATCTTGTGTGGAATACAGTATAACATTTTAAATACATGACCACTAACTGTTTGCAAATCCCCTACGTTTTTTTCAATGGCATTTCCAGCTCCTGTGCAAAACTGTATCACTGTTTATTTTAAGCTGCACTTGTATTTAGTTGTTTTACCTGCTAAAGATCACTAACATGATAACACATTGACATTACATGTTCCCCAGTTTCGATTTTTAGGTAATAAGTAGTAACCAACTTAAAAGCAAAATACAAAAATATATAAATATTATAAACTACTTTCTATTGACCAGTTGTAATATTACAAAAGTATATTACAGTGCAGGCACCAGAATCGTTTGTGTTGTGTTGGAGGAGGTTTAAAATGGGTGTTTGCTTTACATTTATTTACAGCTGCAGGATCTTCCGGTCAGTCTATGAGCTTGCTTTACTTTTGTGACAGACCCCCACCCCCACCCTCCCTCATTGTATAAGCATAGAAGGATTTAAGTGGACCAACCCTGGGCTGTCCAACGTTTTGTCTAAAAGAGTCTGATCACCAGGAAGTCCTTTAAAGAACCACGCTGTAAAAAAACAAAACAAAAACACAAAAAACACCAAACAAACAAATGAAATATATGTTCAATAAGTAAGTTTCATACACACTCCTCGTTTATTCTTACTTGCTTCTACCAAACATTACGGAACTTCCAGCTTCCAACTCTAAATGAAGTTCAGTCCATTGAGCCATACATTGGACAGCCTTAACCGAAAGCCCTGTGTATTTCTTGGTTTGATTAATGCTGAACGACCTTTTGCAAAAATGCAGAACAAAGGACGGTGGTACTGTTAGAGAGCCTTGGTCCTTCCAGTCCATGGTCTTTTTGAAATGGTTTTTATCTTCAATTATTTGAATAAAGCATGGAACAAAAATGTAGAATAATATCGTGCCTTTCCATAAAGCGAAATATCATTTATTATTATTATTATTATTATTATTATTATTATTATTATTATTATTATTATTATTATTATTATTATTAGTATTAGTAGTAGTAGTAGTCGTAGTAGTACTATTATTATTATTATTATTATTATTATTATTATTATTATTATTATTATTATTATTGTTTTTCTTTAAAAATGTAGTGTGTCCAATTATAATTCCCCCCCCCCCCGATTTTCTCCCAATTTTGAATTCCCAATCGCTTTTCTCCCCACCGCAGCCATAGCCCCACTTGGTTCAGGCGAACCGAAGATTCAGTGGGCGTCCTCCGATCATATGACCAAACCAGCTTCCTTTTTCAACTTGAGAGCAGATGTCAGCGAGTTACTGACCTCTGGAGGACAAAGGCCAGCACTGCATGTGTCTGCTGTGAGCTCACTGGGCACCTGGCCAGCAGGGTTTGCTGTAGAGCGATGAGGAGAAAACAGTCCCTGCAGGTTTACATCCCTAACCCACGGGAGTGCCTGGGCCAATGCGAAGATCCCTCTGGAGTCCCCAGGGAAGACAGGTCTTCGCATAGCCAGGACTCAAACCTGCACTGTATGACTCACCCTGCGCACCATGTGGCTGCACTTCTACCACGTGAGCCACTTGGGGACCCTGAATTGTTATTTTGTTGTTATTTTTTGGCACTACAATAAAGTGGGGAGTAGGAAGAGCTATGTGATGCATTACTGTACATTCAAAGCTTCCTAGGCAACACTTTAGACTCTGCAATGTATTTTTAAGTGTTTTTCTATGAGAGTACATAATGGACTCAATACAGCTGTTTTTAGAGAAACTAAAGTAGGCTTCATTGACATGAAAAGGTACTAATTATAGGTAGCTGTAATTTCCCCCAGACTGATTCAGAAGCTTTTGAACATTTGGGTAACAGTTTATTTTAATTCTCAACAACCTTAAATTATGAGATGTACATGTAAATTGAAAGACTAGACAGATTTGTTCAATATAATTATAGGAAATGACCATTTATGCTCCCTCTTTAAAACCTATTAAACATACATATTTAACTTAATGTTTTACTCTTACTGTTAAGTGCCCTTAAAACCATTTAAATGTTAATGTCATGTTGAGTGAGGCCACAGCCTTATAATGGAGTCTATTCCTGTTTGTCCTTCAAATGCTGAGTTCTGAGTTAGTAAATTTTGTTATTAGAGTTTGTAAAAGCTATAAAACAAACACAATATGAAACTGTAGGAAACTGATTAATTATTGTCAACCTGACTAATTAATAAGTAGAAATAAGTATAGACACACCCAGGAGAGAACAGCAACTATCAGGAAACAGAGATTGAGATTCCTGTGCTTTAATATTTCTGTAGTCAATAAAGTGATATTAATTGAACTTTACAATACAATGCAATACAATAATTAAATAAATGAATGAGGTTAAAAATATATCCAGGAATATAAAAAAAAGTTCATTAAACACACACCAGCACCCCATTCCAAACACCTCCTTCCTTCAGCCCCTTCCCAACACCACTCACTGCACAGCCCAGCCTTGCTGGACTAAACTCTGCTAGTGCATGCTGGGAATGCTTCTAGGCCCACCTCCTCCTTTAGGCCTGAATGTTTATATTGTCTTTTTTATACTTGTTTTTTTTGTGCTCAAATGCAGGTATGGCATGGAACTGCTGAAATGCAAACATTCAAGGAAGCTGAGGAATTTAAAAAAGACATTTGAATTAAATAAACAGGGCAGGGTGAGTTAAATAACTTATTTAACATGTTATGCTCCCTCCATGGCTGTTTGGTTGGAAGCAGTCAGTTTTCTGAAACAATCAGGATCACTTTCATTTGTTCACCCACAGTCAGAGCTAAAAGATCGATAACAGCAAGTATTTTGGGAAGTCATTCGAATGTGGAACGGTAGCTTCTCTGTTACAATATAGTTCCTCATAAAATCCCCTGGATCAGCTTTGAGCACAAACAGATCTGCATTGCAATATGTTTCAAGCATCTTTGATTATGAAATCATTATTGAACACGGCTGTCACTTCTGTGATGTGTATTCATTTTCATTGGCATCTTGGGAAGTGAATAATCTGGATTACATAGTTGAGGAATATCACAACATTCACATTTAATTAAAATCTGCCAGAAAAATCGATAAGTGACTAATGCTGTATAATGCATCAGTTTTCAATCAGCAGATTCTGTGAGACAAAACTCCTGCAGAGTCCAAAAAACTCATTGTCATTTACCGTATAGTAAAGCCTAATAAATTGGAATTATAGTATGGTAAAACAAAGGCAAGCACAGGGATGAACAGTTAGCTCGCTAAAAACATAAAGCTAGAACAATCAACAGAATATTTAAAATCCACAGTGGACTTTTTATATGGTGTCATATAGAGGAGACAGAGAGGATCGTTCTAAAGTCAATAGGTAATGGAAGTCCTTAGATTGGATTTTGAGCCATCATGTTTTGTATAAGTCAAAGAACAATACTGTAACTTAACCACCCCCGATGTACTTCAAAATAATAATAAAAAAGGACATCATGAATCAAGGAGCCTGCTGCAGTTCTCACAGACCTGCTGTGTAGTGCCTCTCCCTGGGCACTTTTATTAGAAACACAAGGCCAGAAACAACAATCAGAGCATAGACCTGACTCCCCACTCTTTCCTATGGTGGAGAGCTTGACCAGAGTTAATACAGACACACTCCCTTTAGCCTTAATGCATTAATTAGTCGCAGTTAGTTTATTTCGTCTTTGGAATCTCAAACCAGAGCTTTGTTTGTTTTAAAGAGTGTTGTCCTCACTCTTAAACATGCTGTATTTTGTAGGAAATGCCTTGCTAAAGCCATGGTGTGCATTGAATCTGTTTTGAGGCATGTACTGGCTCATCTGCCTGTCCTAAACAAATATGATTGTACAACATCTTATGAAATACAGTATCCTTTTCTATATACAGGTTCACAAAGTAATGTTCCAACGTCCATGCTTTTAATTAGCTAGTGTGCCTTCTGTACCATACGCTATAAAAACAAATACTTAGCTATGTCTTTCCAGGCAATATGACAAGGTCAAAAAGTGTCATTGTACTGCAGGTGATGCATGCTGATGTTGCCTTTCTACTCCTTATGAGTGTTGCTGTGCATGGGCAGTGATCTTGTTGGTCAATCTCATTTTGTTTTTGATGTTCTGTAGAACCGATGCATCTGACAGCGACATTTCAAAAGCTTACTTCTGTCGTATAATGTCTTTTGATGAAGAGCAAGTCATATTTTATTTCAGCTTTGTCAAGTTTATAGAAAGCAAACAGTGCAAGTTCATTCTCACAAGCTCGGATCTATACCAGTCAGTTTCAATCATTTCTATTTGTTTTTCAGACAGATGGAGTGGGGTATTGGTTGACTTGCTGTGATAATTGGTGCAGTTGTGAATGGGAAATAAAGCCAGACTGGAATCTGACTGCTGCCTACGTTGTATTTGTTTGGGGAACTGACTGGAAGGAGAAGTTGGCTTCTGACTAGCTGTTTGCCTCACAGATTTTAAAAAGGGGGCCTATTTGGGAAATTGTATCGACATAATCATTTGCATTTGGATAATCATTTGCAATTTTTTAGTACCATTAGGCTCAGTTTAAAATGGCATCAAAGACACGTACATGTAAACTGTATAAATAAGATGTTCAGATCCTTTTCAAGTGGAGGATCATCTGCATTTTGCTTCGAATGGCAGTACTAAATGTTGTTATGATGCAAATAACTGCCCACCACCAGCAGAATTGTACTGTTTCTCATTACTTTTTAATATGTCTTCAAATGTTACACTGTTGGAAAATATGATCTGACCAATATATATATTTTTTCCAGAGCATCAGGCTGTGCTTGCATATTTACAAAAGAATTCCAGGACTGTTTTAAAAATTAATTTTATAGCTCTTAGTAATGTAATTACCTAATCCAAAACTGTGTCAGAAAACGAACAAATCAGCTGAAAAGTTATTTTCAATGACCCTGTCTGAGGGTCAAACACAATAACCTATGTTTGTATTTGAATAGCATTTTGCAGCAGTCATTTACAGTAGCAGCAGTCTTTTTCTAGGTGGCCTCACCTTTAGTGACATCAATGCATAACCAGCCCATCACATTCAATCAGGAGGGAAACATTCACAGGGGCTGAACAGTACTTTCATTACTATATGGGAAGGGAACAACCTGTACTCTGCAATGTACAACAGAAAGCCACACAGTTCAAGCACACTACAGTTCAAATCAAACCCTGATAGATAACCAGCAAGTGATTCGGTGCGTCAGCACCTAACAGCTCAAGTGGGCTTAGCCACAGAACCAGAAATTCACAAGGACAGTCTCACTATATATTATTGGTCTCAATTTGCAACACCTACAGCTGTAATCTCAAAGAAGCTACTCTACTTCATACTTATTTTTAAGTCGCTTTTTCTGAATCCTTGGCCATTCTTGACTATTTTTTGTTGGTATTTTTTACCCGCTCCCCCCCTGCACAGAGATCCTGGCACAATATTATACTGTAAGTTCATGCGTCATTTGCAGGGTGCCATCTTGTGCATTTTGGGTAAGGTGGACTGCAAAGCTAAACTATCCGAGACCACAGATAATCGGTGTGTATTGGCTCCTATCAGTAAAATACCATTGATTACCAGTATGTTGCAATATTAAAGTGGTACTACCATAGGACTGTTCTTCCATTATAACTAACCCTGTGCTCCCATTTCCCAATCCACTGCTTTACTTTGTATTTCCACTGCATTGTCATTGAAGATATTTTGGTACATTTGTTCTCACAGTGGCTTCTCATTATACCATCATTTTACCGAAGCATGAAGTACAATAAATACACATTTTAATATTAATACGCTTTTTCGCGGTATGCATTTTAGGAAATCTCTATAAAGAGTTGTAACAAATATTTTCAGTATTTTGTGTCAATTGGGAGGAGAAGCTCAAAAATGTCTTTGTCATGCAGCAACGTGACAGTATGACAACCACACACCACACACTTTTTTTTTAGCAACCCTTATGTATTTTTATGATCAGGATGCTTTTCAAAATCTCCAAGTGTAAGCCAAGAACCCTGGTTCTCAATTGAGAGCAATTAGAAAACAAATATAATTCTTCTGAGTAATACCAAAAGACTGGAAATCTCCAAAGCTGCAGTCTAGAAAATAGCTCTACCAGTTTGGACTGCAGGGATTTCTTGAACAAAACAGAAAGGGCTCTTAATATTTGACTTAATTTGTATTTTTAGTACTCATCACCTGCTTGCTTCTGTTTTTGGTGCATTCTAGTCATTAATCTGACTGGAGATTGGTATGAGCTGATCAGTGGGCAATTAACAACACGCAACTGCAATAATACCCTTTAAGATGAAAACAGAAAAGAAAATGTTGCATAATTATTGATGCTATTATTGGAATTATATTGTTTGTGTTTTTCAACCAAATTTAGCCTCATTTCACTGCAATATGGTGCTGTTGATTTTTGAATAGCACATGAGGAAAACCTCTCCGACATAATTACTTTTCCTCTATAATATAATTATATGCCAGTTGATGCTTTAAGTAATAATTATAGGTGTCCCCCTGTGAATAATCTACCCTTTTGCTTCACCATCCTGACAGGAGTAATATTTAATGGACCAAATTCATGCTTTAATGATAATAGAAGAGGAACTCCCATATCCGTTGTAAATGTGCAGCACACGGAATGCAAACAGCTCTCGAGCCAGGCTTGTACAGTGATTCGCAAGTACAGTGATTCACTTTGAGGATACAAAATGGTGCTGTCTTGCTTTGAAATGATCTTCGTTTGTGTTTGCAGTTTGAATTAAATTCTTTGGTGGTTTTGGCAACATTAGTGTGCATTTAATACAGTATATACCAGTACTAAAACTGCCTTTTCACAAAAACTGAAGGCTGGTCTGGAATTCTTTAAAGAGCTTTAAATGACATGATACTGTTCTGTTGCCATGTTATGATGTTTTCTATCTGTTTGCTATCATCATTGAAGATTCTCTGCGACAAGGTGAATAAGTTCAGGAGCAGCTCAAGTTGCAAGAGTTTTTTCACCACGTAAAGATGAGACTTTTATTATTTGAGCTCATCCTGCGAAAATGGTATCACTAAAAACACCTTTTTCAAAGCCATATATAATGCAGGCTGAATCAGCAAGCTTATGTTGCCTCAAACTAGGTCTCCTGGTCTCAAGACACTGTTCCTGAAAAAGTGACTTTGTGTTCCCTCAGTTTAAGACATTATTATTATTATTTTTTTAGTAAGGTAAAAAAATATATAATTACACTTTCTTTACTTATATCTGTTTCATATTGTCCCTTTATTTTCATGTCCCTTAAATGAAGGTGCATTTTCTACGCAACTTAATAAGGGGAAGTGTAAAATCCAGGGCATTATTTCCTATTAATTTGCCCCTTTTGAGATTATCTTGTTGCATCTAAAGACCAGAACTTAATGACGAGAATGTTTTTTCCCCCACTCATAGCCACGAGACTCCCTAGCAGTGACCTCCTAGACATGGACAAAGGGGAATTGCACACAGGGGAGTTCACATGCATGTCTGTTATGACAGGGGGGCTGTCGGGATCCAGCCTCCAGTGACTTGGCAGCTTTCTCCCAGATGACTGCAGGACATTTTCTAGATGACAAGGTGCCAATGCACTGGCCACAGCATGTCATGCATTAGATCAATGGATCATGCTTTGCCTCGGGAAATAAATGTGTTCCATACTCATGATAAAGGCCTTTTAAGCAGGTAGACATTAAAAACACTTACAGTGCCTTTCACTAAGGTGGTGTCATGAACTAATAATAAGTTACATTAAATTCAGGGTTCTGTGTTTCTTGCTCCCTCATGCACCAGCACTGATGGTCTGATTGACTTGCAGGATCACATTCATTTAGATTTTATGCAAAACCCATCAGACTGAATGAATAATAAGAATACGAATAATAAAAATGTTGCCTTATGCTTATCTGAAGTCTCAGATACTGTCATTAATCACAGCTGTACTTGTTAACATGTTTTGCATATCTGTGATACCTAAATGTCTGGGGTAGAGAATGTGTATATGTGTATTTTTTTTATCATGAATTGCATGCTTCTCACATCTACCCTACACTACATTTATAGCAGAGAGTAAACAGGATGTAAGAGACCTCAAAGGAAACAGTCACTTCACTGCAAAATGTTAAAAAAAAAAAAAGATTGTAATAGAAAGAGACATTTAAAACATTTTAAATATCACTTTTGAGAATCCTTGTGACAGAGTGAAATTCCCGCAGCTCCTATTAAGGTAGAGACTATCAAGACAGCCAGTGTACTGTGCAGTTCAAACACTGAGATAGGGGCTACCAAAGCTGCTGCTAAAAGTAGTTTGCCTAGAAAAACAAGTCCTTTACCAGGTCTCGAAGGATCATTCAAAAACGCTTTTCAACCACGCTGGTCACATCTTGCCAGTGAATATGCAAAAGAAAACACATTGAGTGTACACATGTATCCAAAAAAACAAACAAACATGCAAGTAATACTAGAAGGAAAACGATATACTCTTGAAGCTGAACTGTAGATTCCACCATTCACTATAAACCCAGGGTACGTTTAAAATCAAGCTTTATGGTACAACAGGTTGTGCTATATCAACTGAATCGACAAATCTGTCAAAAACGTATGTTAAGATATCTAAATTTAACCAAGTCTGAACAGTGAAAAGCATGCTGTATATTATTATTATTATTATTATTATTATTATTATTATTATTATTATTATTATCTTTTTTTTTTTAATAATCCTCCCATGTTCAGTTATAGAACACTACATAATCAAAATAAAAATTGTCTTCAAAGACAGGTCTTTAATTGGCATTTCACTTTAGTAAAGAAGATGTGTACAGCTTATCTTCAAACTGAGGCTTTTCAACAGCAGCTTATCAGTCATGCAACAGGTCTGAACTTGAGTAAAACTAACCACAGCCTGAATACAACCTGAATACATGCAGTATGAAATTACAGTTTTAAGCTTATCTAAACATGACATGCATCTACCTATTAATAACAATCATAATTAAATGAATAGTTAGGCAACTGATCTCTGTAACCTTTATGCAAATAGGTAATGTCATGGACCAGAATCATCTTTTTTCATTATTATTTATATCTTAACAGACACCCTTATCCAGGGCAACTTACTTGTTACAAGATATCACATTATTTTTACATACAATTATATTATTATTATTTATTTACATACAATTACCCACTTATACAGTTGTTTTTTTTTACTGGGGCAATCTAGGTAAAGTACCTTGCTCAAGGGTACAGCAGCAGTGTCCCCCCACCTGGGATTGAACCCACAACCCTCCAGTCAAGAGTCCAGAGCCTTACCCACTACTCCACACTGCTTTTCATGCTTTTGGAGTGAGTACTCAAATCAGAAAGAGTGAGTGGTACAAATATATTTAAGCAAAGAGTATGTCACACGAATTTGGGATTGAGCAAGTACCCTGAAAAAAAAGTTTATCACAGTACATTTGCACAGTAACATGCTTATATCAGAAAGGAGAATCCACAATTGATGAAGAATGACCATTTATTGATTTCCAGAAAAGAAAACATACAGATGTATAAAAACTTGCCCCTATGCCAGCAGAATATGTGATACCTAAAAAAAAAGTATTTAACTAACTAACGAATGCTGGCAAGCAGGACAAGTGGCTTCGAACCACCCTAAACAAAGCTGCTGCAAGTTGGAGGCAAGGGAGTGGGGGCCAGACAGTATAAAAAACTACAGGAGGGCGTAGACAAACAGGGCTTTTATAGGGCTGATGATTGTTTATAGGGCTGATGATTGTTTATTGCACATATAAATATACACAAAACACAAACAATAACAAAGGCCAACAGCCAAGTAAAATAATAATAATAATAATAATAATAATAATAATAA
Source organism: Acipenser oxyrinchus oxyrinchus (assembly GCA_030684275.1). Classification (NCBI taxonomy): domain Eukaryota; kingdom Metazoa; phylum Chordata; class Actinopteri; order Acipenseriformes; family Acipenseridae; genus Acipenser; species Acipenser oxyrinchus. The sequence continues at coordinate 6,296 of JAGXEW010001225.1, read as the reverse complement.
TAATAATAATAATAATAATAATAATGTAACAGTGTAGCCTTAATATACCAATAAAAAATGCTGCTTTTGTAAAAGTGCCTTAATGGTTTACATCTTTTTTTTTTTACTTCCTCAAATTATGTTACCCCTTTTGGTTCATCAGACATGTCTGAGTTTTGCATCACATCACAGATATTTTGTTATTTGCTGCAAATAATTAAATTGATTACATTACTGTCAACTTTAAAAAGGACTCTGGTCAGAAAGCTTAACACCTAGCTGACAGAAAACCCACAGAAAGACATTTTGTTTAAGGGAAAGAATATACTTTATTCCAGTCTCTCAGTGTGAGGCTGATCATTTTTCTAATCTATTTATAAACGGACAAACATTTTTCGTCTTTGGTACTAAAAATGCATTTGACACAACAAAAACAAAAACTACATTTTGTAACAGAACTGCTGTGTTCATTCCATTTCCTTTTCTATGATCTTCTGAAACAGGTAGTTCACTCTCTCCTCTTCCCGTTGCTTGTAAAAGCTGGCTGAAATCTTTCTGCGGGCACGTCTGGCATAAACCTCCCCGACCAGCATGACGAAGGCAACAAGGTGCAGGACTCCAACCGTGACAGCTACGGAGCTGTGTGGTGGCGAGAGTTTCTTTAAGCAGTTTTCATCGAGAAGGGGGATGCCGAACTCGTAGTTTTTATCCATTTTGTGTGTTTCTGTAGGGATTTGAGCCTTGGAACCGTCTCCTCCAAAAGTATTGACAACATTGTTAACAAAGTTGTTAATTTCATTCACACCTTGTACTCCAATCTTAACCTGTAAAATATATTAAGACTTGTTAGGGGTTTTTTTGTATGCTCCCAACCATGATAAGCAATAATATCCACCCAAATACATTTTCTTAGAAAAAAAAAAAAAGCATAACACAAATATGTAAAATATTGAGAGTTTCTAGTTTGGTTCCAGTTTGCAGTAGACTTAACAGTTGATTGACCTGAGATCTGAACCACACTATTATGATAAAATGCAATCTGAAAACAGATACGGAAACTAAAATTAAAAACAGATGAATTGTAATATTATTTTATTATTTTATTTATAGAAATTATTGTATTCTTCAAATAATAGAATTACAAAAAAGAACATTACAATTGCCCTTATATGTTTTCCAAAGGTGTATTGCATATATATATATTAACCATACACATATTTTGGAGGCTGTCTGCATTATAAATAAAACATAAAAACACAGACAAACAAAAAATGTATATATTTCAAAATGTGTGTTTACTTACTGACAGCTTGGCTGAAATAGAAAACTCTACTTCTGGAAAGTCATGTGCCCATTCTAGGAAATTCCCCAGGAGGAAGAAAACAAAGTGATCAAGTCCTATTATTACTGCAGCGATCACCCCATAGACAGCTATGATCACTATACCACGCAGGGCTCTCAAGACCTCATGACGAGACATTCTTAAACCAGTTGACTTGACTAGCTTTTTATCATAGGATAGCAGAGCATCAGTCCTCCCGTGCTCCTCAGCTAAGCTACACAGTTTCTCTGTAACATACAAGTTGTCGTATTTTATGTCTGTCAGATAGCCTATTAAATACCACACAGACCCTGCCAGCAAATACAAGAGGAGCAATCCAGCAACAACCTTTTTTATCACCTCCAACGATGTTCTCAGAATCAATTCAACCGAGTGGAATTCTTGTTTCACTCCTTCAGAAATGACGTCCAGCTTTTTGTTAATCTCAGAAATATCAATATTTCCCTTAAAGTTCAAATTATTTTGCGCTTTTTGTATGGCGGGTATGTTTTGAAAGAACCCGTTAAAATCACTTATCGCAGAATTCAAAATGATGGTGGAATTTAAAGTTTTTTCAGTTGTTGTTTGGGTTGAACATTTTATTATGTCGAATACGGTTTTAATGTTGGTGACAATGTTTGGGATACAATGTAAGACTAGCAACATCATGGCTGTTGAAATAATCAGCTTGCGGCCTTGCTTTGTACCCAGGGAAGGTATTATCATGGTAAACATACACCGAACAGGATGCACAAGAAACAGAATGAAAAGACACATAGAAGCATAGATCCCTGCCACAACACAAGATGCCTGGTATTTGTATTTTAAAGTGAGATACATCCACGTAAACAGAAGCCCTCCAGTTAACACTGCAATGAACAAGCACTGCAGGAAAAGAGCAAGACACTCCAGTGAGCTGCGGGGAGCTGGTTTGGAATAGACAGACCACAGAGACTTGAAGGTCTTCTGAGCTTTCGCAAGAAGGGACCTGAACAAGAAAAAGGAAGCGCGTATTACCAATTCTGTTAAAACAAAATTAGTGAGATTTGAAAAAAAAAAAAAAGAAATCGGAGGGAGCTTTGGATATAAATTGATGCCAAAAAAAGTTCTTAAATAAAACGAGTGAGTCCTTGACATCTCTGCATTTACACTTATTATGAAAACACTTTAATATCTTACTAAACACAGTCAGCAGCTGGTTTAAGAAACGTCTCCCTTTCTGGGTGTTTTACACCGCTGAAGTCATTTGAATCTGCATTAACAAGTCCTTGATATTTTAAGGTTTAAAACTTGATGACTTATTTAGTAAACGTATAACAATCACATTGCATGATTTCAATGTTAACATAGATATTTCTATTCTGTATGTGTACATCATTTTAGGTTAACTGAGCCAAACCATTTGTGTAAATAAAATGAATTGTACAAACCAGAAACTGCGAACTCGCTCCATTCCTCAGCTAGCAGAGGCAAACTTCAAGAAGAAAGGCTTTTGGTAGCTTAACGTTTTTGCAGTTCCCTGTTTGTTTTTGCAGAATAACTTCAAATGTAAAAGGAGGAGCCAAAACAACCCAAATATATATTCAAAACGAAATTGGAGGGCAAGGTGGGAACTGAATGATCATGCTGTGCTGTGGTTTGGAAAGAAAAAAAACAACATGTTGGTTTGTACATCTCAGTGCAATATTTTTACATTGTGTTGTATTATAGTGCTATGTTATTTATATATGTGTATATGCTATGGTATTTTCCTGTAGAATAACAGAATATGGTTCTACACAGACACATATTCTTTTCTACTGACTTTTTTCACTTAAAAATAGGCACCCTATTACACTGTAGCTGCGCTGTATTACATTACAGCAATATGATCAGGAAAATAATTGTGTTGTTAATGTTAAATGTACAAAGTAAAACTTAGTAAAAGGGAACTAGCACTAAGTTATGCACCTGTATTCCATACACTTTGTATATACAGACTATATTTTTAATGAGAAGACTGTGCTGGTAATGACACCAGCATGCTGGTAATAACAGTAATATGATCAAGTAGTATTATGAACTTTTAAAAGATTCTTGTCAATTATGCAAATTACATTTTAAATTTTAAAATCCACTCGTTTAATATATTTTATATGTATTTTATTTTTTTTTTATTTTAAAGGTAAATGGGATAAAAGTCATCTGCTCAAAGGTCAAAGAAATACAGAGAAGTCTGATCCTGTGAAATATCAGGAGCATTTTAAAAAGAAAAAGAAAGATACCTAAAAAGAAAGAGAAAAGTTAAAGAATATTGAACAGTTATCAAAAAAAAAAAAAGGAACCAAAATACAAAAGACGACAATGGAAAAAGAAGTACAGCATTCCACCAGTGTCACCACAAGATGAGCTGCCTGCCCATCAAGAAGCTGGGGGAAGTGAAGACAATGTAAAAATATAAGAAGAGATGACAGAGAATGATAGCAAGATTTAGAAACACCACTTCTCCAAAAGCAAAAGCTACCCAGCAGTTTAGATCTAACTTAGTTTAGTTTTCCACAATGCCCTTGTTGCTGAGTTGCATGAAAAATATTGGCAAACTAAATCAGAAAAAGAAAGGCAAGTCGCTTCAAAGATCATCAGTGGGAAGATCTTGAAGAAATAAAAGCTAAGTAGCAAGCCTCAGAATAGTTTATTCTATCAGTTCTGTTTTTAAAACATTAAAATGTGCATTACTAACATTATAGACAATTGAACTGTAGTTTTTGTTCTTCTACAGATTCCAATTTTAGTAAAACATTTTATTTCATTTTATTTTAAAGGTGATTATATATTTTTTCGATTAATTTGCAACTTGTTCTTTGAACTACAGCACCTACATACATTTGGTTGAACAAATAAACAATAAGTTTGCATAGTTAAAGTTTGTGTGTCATTACCAGAACACTCTTGTCATTACCAAAACAGCAGTGTCATTAGCAGCAGTGATTATATATATATATATTTAGATTTAGAATTTTCTTCTGTTCACTCACTTTACATTTAGTTAATTGATAAATATAATCTATTAACATGTCTACTTTTGAAAGCATTCTTACTTTACAGCATTTTTTCACACCTGCCTAAAACTTTTGCACAGTACTGTATATATATATATATATATATACAGTACTGTGCAAAAGTTTTAGGCAGGTGTGAAAAAATGCTGTAAAGTAAGAATGCTTTCAAAAATAGACATGTTAATAGATTATATTTATCAATTAACTAAATGCAAAGTGAGTGAACAGAAGAAAAATCTAAATCAAATCCATATTTGGTGTGACCACCCTTTGCCTTCAAAACAGCATCAATTCTTCTAGGTACACTTGCACAAAGTCAGGGATTTTGTAGGCATATAGTCAGGTGTATGATTAAACAATTATACCAAACAGGTGCTAATGATCATCAATTCAATATGTAGGTTGAAACACAATCATTAACTGAAACAGAAAAAGCTGTGTAGGAGGAATAAAACTGGGTGAGGAACAGCCAAACTCAGCTAACAAGGTGAGGTTGCTGAAGACAGTTTACTGTCAAAAGTCATACACCATGGCAAGACTGAGCACAGCAACAAGACACAAGGTAGTTATACTGCATCAGCAAGGTCTCTCCCAGGCAGAAATTTCAAGGCTGACAGGGGTTTCCAGATGTGCTGTCCAAGTTCTTTTGAAGTAGCACAAAGAAACGGGCAACGTTGAGGACCGTAGACGCAGTGGTCGGCCAAGGAAACTTACTGCAGCAGATGAAAGACACATCATGCTTACTTCCCTTCGCAATCGGAAGATGTCCAGCAGTGCCATCAGCTCAGAATTGGCAGAAAAGAGTGGGACCCTGGTACACCCATCTACTGTCCGGAGAAGTCTGGTCAGAAGTGGCCTTCATGGAAGACTTGCGGCCAAAAAGCCATACCTCCGATGTGGAAACAAGGCCAAGCGACTCAACTATGCACGAAAACACAGGAACTGGGGTGCAGAAAAATGGCAGCAGGTGCTCTGGACTGATGAGTCAAAATTTGAAATATTTGGCTGTAGCAGAAGAGCAATTTGTTCACCGAAGGGCTGGAGAGCGTACACGAATGAGTGTCTGCAGGCAACAGTGAAGCATGGTGGAGGTTCCTTGCAAGTTTGGGGCTGCATTTCTGCAAATGGAGTTGGGGATTTGGTCAGAATTAATGGTCTCCTCAATGCTGAGAAGTACAGGCAGATACTTATCCATCATGCAATACCATCAGGGAGGCATCTGATTGGCCCCAAATTTATTCTGCAGCATGACAACGACCCCAAACATACAGTGAAAGTCATTAAGAACTATCTTCAGCGTAAAGAAGAACAAGGAGTCCTGGAAGTGATGGTATGGCTCCCACAGAGCCCTGATCTCAACATCATCGAAGTCTGTCTGGGATTACATGAAGAGAGAGAAGCAACTGAGGCTGCCTAAATCCACAGAAGAACTGTGGTTAGTTCTCCAAGATGTTTGGGCCAACCTACCTGCCGAAGTTCCTTCAAAAACTGTGTGCAAGTGTACCTAGAAGAATTGATGCTTGATGCTGTTTTGAAGGCAAAGGGTGGTCACACCAAATATGGATTTGATTTAGATTTTTCTTCTGTTCACTCACTTTGCATTTAGTTAATTGATAAATATAATCTATTAACATGTCTATTTTTGAAAGCATTCTTACTTTACAGCATTTTTTCACACCTGCCTAAAACTTTTGCACAGTACTGTATATATATATATATATATATATATATATATATATATATATATATATATATATATATATATATATATTAGATTAAAATCATTTCTCAAACCACTGGTTAGTGAATACAGAGCAAAGCAAAGCCAAAGCAAGGCCTGGTTTTCCCCTTAAAGCTGTGGTTTCGCTTTGAAGACAAATGGGGTTTATTTGATGTTGATTAACAATAGGGAGAGCATGGGGAATTACAAAGTGTATTAACATATACAATAAAAACAT
>JAGXEW010001224.1:0-25924 GCA_030684275.1 Acipenser oxyrinchus oxyrinchus | reverse complement strand
ACTGTGACAGTCTGGCTTGCAGTGGTGAGGATGATGACGTCACGGACCAGGAAGTAACTGAATCACAAACAGTGGATGGGCGGGTGAAGTTGAATGCTATGGCACTCAGCGTTTTAATAAACAAATAAACAAAACAAAAGATTTAAACAAAACAACAAAACACAAACCAAAGCAAAGGGCACGAGGGCCAAACGAATAAACAGCAAACAAGTAAGTGGCGTGCTGGCTAAACCAGCACGTTTTAGCAATTGTTTTGTACTCTACGCGCTCTCTCTCCGCTCTCTCTCGTACTCTCCTCTGTACACTCAACAACCAACCCGAACAGCTGCTGGTTCTTATACTCTGGCCGAGGGGTTAACTAGTTGTTAATTATCTTATTACCCCTCGGCCACAGTCTGCACGCGTTTGGTAAGGATGCATGACTGTCAGCTAGTTAAATAATCAGTAGCTGATCAGTCATGCATCCTCACGAGGTTTTTAAATATAAATATAAAAACAATAACAAACGACGGGCGCTTTTATCCGCGCGCAAACAAATACAAATAATAATAAATAGGGCGGGACACTCCGCCACACATGCCCCCTTGTGCGCAGCACACATGGCCTTTTCGGCCACCTCCCCCTTATTCCCTAAAGTCCCGGCTAGCAGTCCTGGCCCCGGAACAGGGGAAGCAAGGTGTCTCCGGGCGGCCACGGCGGGATGTCCTCCTCCCACCCCAACAACTGTAGCGCCCTAGTGGACCACGCACAGGCCGGCCCCTCTGGCCAGAAAAATTTTGGGGGTGGTCTCCAGACCTGCCCCCTTCTTCATGGCCGGCATCTCCCCTCCGTGGGGCTCCGGCCACAGTATTTCCTGCAGCGAAATTGCTGCGGGGAGCTGGTCTCCTGACCTCCCCCTTCTTCATGGCAGGCAGCTCCCCTTCATGGGGCTCCAGCCACAGTATTTCCTGCGCGAAAGTGCGGCTGGGGAGCTGGTCTCCTGACCTCCCCCTTTTCGCGTGGCCGGCAGCTCCCCTTCATGGGGTTCCAGCCATAGTATTTCCTGCCGCCAAGTGCGGCTGGGGAGCTGGTCTCCTGACCTCCCCCTTTTCCGTGGCCGGCAGCTCCCCTTCATGGTGCTCCAGCCACAGTATTTCCTGCCGCATGGCAGGACTGGTAGCGACTCCAGGCAAAACAGGACCCTCGGGAGGCGAAGGTAGCAGCTGCAGACCTTCGGCAGGCAACGGCAGCAGCAGCGACCCTCGGGGCGACGGCAGCCGCAGCGGACCCTCGGGGCGACGGCAGCAGCAGCGGACCCTCGGGGCGACGGCAGCAGCAGCGGACCCTCGGGAGGCGACGGCAGCAGCAGCGGACCCTCGGGAGGCGACGGCAGCAGCAGCGGACCCTCGGGAGGCGAACTCGGGAAGGGAGCCCCTGGCCATGGAGGCGGCAGCGGGAGCTCCACTTCTCCCTTGTACCCTGTAACTGGTGGCTCTCCAGGCGATGCGGAGCAACAGGCAGCCCCAGGCGATCGCGGAGCAACAGGCATCCTTGGGCGATGCGGAGCAACAGATATCCTTGGGCGGTGCGAAGCAACAGGCATCCTTAGGCGGTGCGGCAACAGGCATCCTTGGCGGTCGCGAAGCAACAGGCATCCTTGGGCGATGCGGAGCAACAGGCATCCTTGGGCGTCGCGAAGCAACAGGCATCCTTGGGCGTCTGAAGCAACAGGCATCCTTGGGCGATGCGAAGCAACAGGCATCCTTGGGCGGTGCGAAGCAGGGCAGGAGCAGTCCTTCCCATGATGGTGGATGTGGAACCAGCAGGTATTCACCCTCTGCTGGTGGAGGTGGAGATGGAACCAGCAGGTATTCACCCTCTGCTGGTGGAGGTGGGAGGGGCAAGCAGTCCTCCCACGGTGGTTGAGGCGGAACCAGCAGGTATTCACCCTCTGCTGGTGGAGCTGGGAGCGGCAAGCAGTCCTCCCACGGCGGTTGAGGCGGAACCAGCAGGTATTCACCCTCTGCTGGTGGAGGTGGGAGGGGCAAGCAATCCTCCCACAGCGGTTGAGGCGTAACCAGCAGGAATTCACCCTCTGCTGGTGGAGCTGGGAGCTGTAAACAGTCCTCCCACGGCGCTTGAGACGGAACCAGCAGGCATTCACCCTCTGCTGGTGGAGGTGGGAGGGGCAAGCAGTCCTCCCACGGCGATTGAGGCAGAGGTGGAGACAGAGGCAGCTCCTGCTGCTCTGCTCCTAGTGGTGGTGGAGACAGAGGCAGCTCCTGCTGCTCTGCTCCTAGCTGTGGAGACAGAGGCAGCTCCTGCTGCTCTGCTCCTGGTGGTGGAAGCGATGGAGGTGGCGGAGACAGAGGCAGCTCTTGCTGCTCTGCTCCTGGCGGTGGTGGAGGCAGAGGCAGCTCCTGCTGCTCTGCTCCTAGTGGCGAAGCGGTTGAGGTGGTGGAGGCAGAGGCAGCTCTTGCTGCTCTGCTCCTGGCGGTGGTGGAGGCAGAGGCAGCTCCTGCTGCTCTGCTCCTGGTGGTGGTGGAGGCAGAGGCAGCTCCTGCTGCTCTGCTCCTGAAAGTGGCGGAGGCAGAGGCAGCTCCTGCTCCTCTGCTCTGGGCGGTGGCGGAGGCAGAGGCAGCAGGTATTCTTCCTCTGCTGCTGGAGACCTAGGTTCTGGACCTGTGGGCTTCCCCTGGGCGCTGGATGTACGGGCTCCCCCTTCTGGGCGCTGGATGCACGGGCTCCCCCTTCTGGGCGCTGGATGCAAGGGCTCCCCCTTCTGGGCGCTGGATGCACGGGCTCACCCCTTCTGGGCGCTGGATGCACGGGCTCCCCCTTCTGGCGCTGGATGCTCGCGCTCCCCTTCTGGCGCTGGATGCTCGCTCCCCCTTCTGGCGCTGGATGCTCGCGCTCCCCTTCTGGGCGCTGGATGCTCGCGCTCCCCTTCTGGCGCTGGATGCTCGCTCCCCCTTCTGGCGCTGGATGCTCGCGCTCCCCTTCTGGGCGCTGGGCACAACGGGACTTCGGGCTCATCCCTTTCCTCATCTGTGTCCCGGTCGACCTCTGGGCAGCTTTCCTCCTCATGCCCATATCGATGGCAGTATGTACACCACTCCTCCGCGGAGTCCTCCCTGTGTACCCACCATGCGAGATCCCATGGCCGGAGCTCAGGATCCATCCTTTGGCTTCCACTGTCCCTCTGTTGTGGGGCTGGCCATTCCTCTCTCCTCCCCTTCTTCTTCCCATTTTTTTTTTTTTTTCCTTCACAAAAAAAACACTTTTTGAAAAACAAAAAACGCCCTTTTCCTGGTCCGCTGTTGGAGGCGTTGTTTATCCCACTTCTGGACACCATATGTGACAGTCTGGCTTGCAGTGGTGAGGATGATGACGCCACGGACCAGGAAGTAACTGAAATCACAAACAGTGGATGGGCGGGTGAAGTTGAATGCTATGGCACTCAGCGACTTTAATAAACAAATAAACAAAACAAAAGATTTAAACAAAACAACAAAACACAAACCAAAGCAAAGGGCACGAGGGCCAAACGAATAAACAGACAAACAAGTAAGTGGCGTGCTGGCTAAACCAGCACGCTTTAGCAATTGTTTTGTACTCTGCTACGCTCTCTCTCCGCTCTCTCCGCTCTCTCTCTACTCTCCTCTGTACACTCAACAACCAACCCGAACAGCTGCTGGTTCTTATACTCTGGCCGAGGGGTTAACTAGTTGTTAATTATCTTATTACCCTCGGCCACAGTCTGCACGCGTTTGGTAAGGATGCATGACTGTCAGCTAGTTAAATAATCAGTAGCTGATCAGTCATGCATCCTCACGAGGTTTTTAAATATAAATATAAAAAACAATAACAAACGACGCGGCGCTTTTATCCGCGCCGCAAACAAATACAAATAATAATAAATAGGGGCGGGACACTCCGCCACAACACACATGTACAAGCTGGTGTTATGTGTTAAACAAACATCTCTCTCATATATACACATATACTTGTATTGTATTTGGTAGCAAGGACCTGTGAACTCCAGGTCACCTAATTTTTAGGGACAGGAGGGGTGGAAGATAGTGAACCATGATCTCACATTCAATTAATTTTGAAAAGGGGGCTGGGTATGTGATAACCATACCTGTATTATTGTGTTGAAGTATTAATGCTGTTAAACCTGTAAAGGCACTGGAATCATCCAGACTGCATATTAGCAGGGATCCGAAGTGGCTTGCAAGCACACGATCCATTATTAAGCATTTAAATAACAGCAGCACCATTACTGCTCTGATTCGTTACAACTTCAAATTAAATGAGTATGTGTGATTTTCTTGATTATTAAAAGTTGTCTGGATACGTTGCAAGCCCAGTGCACAAACAATCCACTACAGGAGTCCAAAACATCTGTCCTCCTTAAACGTCTCCCTGAATTTAAGACAATTAGCATTCACTCTACTGTTCCAATACCTGTATGATCTCAAAGAGTAAGACTTTTTCCGAAGGGTGTGTGTCAGTATTGAAGGTGCATGGTGAGATGACAAAACCAGGAGGACAATTTTAAACTGAGCTGTAAATAAACCAAATATAGATACTGTATCAATAATCAATAGTACTGAACCAACAAAAAATAGTACTAAATCATCTATTGATGGATCTTGCAATGCCCCCCTCCCTTATCTATGACTTATTGTAATTACATTGTGTGCTTGCTTAAATAAATCACATCAAAAAAATGTTAGCTTTAAAATAAAAGGTTTAAAATATACCTCCCTGTGCAAATGTGTATTGTACAGAGTTTCTATGGAAAGTCAACCTGCCTGCTGTATACATGTACAGAAACCAGGGCACATGTTTTCTCTTTAAGATTTAAGATTTTCAACACGACTACATTTCATTCCAGTCCATTAGAATATCTGAACAGGAATTTGACTTGACCAGAAGATTTTGTCTGTCGTTTTATTGTACCTTGTTGATCTTTTTTTTTATTTTACTCTAATTTTGAATTAATGTGCTTCAAGTGACAGGACTAACACATCAACAACTGCATGTTCAATGAAACTCGTTGACAGAATTATTTTCTTGGCTCCCAGCAGAATTGATTTTCATTGTTACATATTGAGGTCTATGTGCATATGACAGAAACTATTGTAACATGGGACTTAAATTGTACTTCATATAGCATTGCTAATAAAAGGTGACTGTGTGCTGGATTCCTTAACTGTTGCAGGTATCTAAGCAACACAATCCAACCAGTACTCTATTCTGGGGTCTGCTTCTACTTAGGAAGCTTTTCTGGTGTAGTGGACACAATTATTGTTTAGCACATCGACCGCTATTAAAAAAGGAATGTGGATTCAAGCAACTCATAAACAAACATGTCATTATTATTTAACCACACATGTAATTGCAGTTTAGTTAAAGCTATGTGATGTAAAGTTACACAGGTTTTTGTCTAAAATATTACAAAGCAATGTACTTTACTGAATTTAAAATCCCATCATGTCAAACTACTGACACATTAAGAAGACACAGCATGACAATGCAACTGAAACAGAAAAAGGCCTATGGGTAACAGCATAATTCAAAATTAAATAATCACAGCAAGAATTGCAAAATGCTAATAGAAACAAACAGCAGGGGTATATTAAATTGATTTAAAACAACTGAAAGATCTAAATACCACCACTGTTTAAATAACGGCCCCAAGGTTATGCATGTCATTGTCTTCAGGTCATATCTGTTTGTAAACATTTTATAAAATTAGATGGTTCTTCTATTAATGATTTAAATGATGGCTTTTTAGATCAACAGATCCCAATCAGCTCAATTTAGAAAATAACAAGACTGGTCCATCCATCATCCGTATACTTTGAATATACCCCATGGACTGCTTGTACTTCATAACTTCAGCAGTAGCATCATGTAAAATGGAACTGCTCCTAAACATCTGGCTAGGCATCACAGCAGGTTCACTGGATCAAAGCAATGGCTGAGTTGAAATAGTTGCCTTTCTAATGACTGGATTAGAATTATTGTTCTGATGAACAGTGGCATTGAATGCCTGCCAGAATACAGCGGGAGGCCATGCTCAGCTGGAACAGAGAAATTGCCCCTGAACCATACTTAAGCTCCTGCCCCCTGAACCATACCCAAGGTTACACAAATGTATATTAGTAATAAACAACCCATATTAAATCAGATTTCTGAGAACAATATTTGTTTTGTTGTTTGTACTTTTCAAGGTACATAATAATATAAATGAAAGGACACCCAAAGAAGAGAAATAGCAGAAGATTAAAAAAAAGATCAGGAAGTACCCCCATACATGCAGAAAGCTTCAGCAGGGAAAGCATAATTACTGTATGATGACAAAGAATCCAGCCAAACACACCGACAGCACCTTATTTGACACATACATGGATGCCAATGGGAGCACTATTTATTGTGAATTTCTTCTACCCACCCTTTACCTTTTTCTGATCATCTCCCCTTCATTCAGAGCGGATCAGTATACAATATGTTACATTTACAGGTTAATGATGTTTATGGTATTATACAATTATTAGGACGGATCTCAACTTGAGATAAAATGTTGTTGTTGTAATTCAGACCTGGAGAACAAAATGCAAAGGAAAATTAAACTGTATAGCCCTTAAGGGATTATATACTTTTGTAAGGCTTTAAAGATCCTATTTAACAAGTGCAAAGTCACATTTTCTGAACGGAATAATTGTTTTTAATGATGTAACACTAGCAATACATACATTAGTTGCAGGTAGGAGCAATTCAACTAATGTTCTGAGCAGTTTCTTGCTGGTTTTATCCAATTAGAATGGGTTTACTCTGTTCAGAAAATTAGCCTTTGCTCTTATTGTAAAATATAGTTCCAGTTTTTTAGTTCATTATTCTCATTGTGTAAAAGTATAATTATTAGACTTTTTAGGCTATGTTATGCTAATGTAAAGTACAATTAAATGTAAGCTTTTAAAATTAATATAGATATAAAAATATTATTGAAATACTTTTAATCTTTAGGCTGCTAAAAAAGGGACAGTTTATAAAATGCTTACAAAATGCAGCACCAATAACACCATGCAAACAATATATAAACAATATATTTTTCTAAAATATCCTCCTTCCAATAAATTATTCCAATGCTTATGTGTTTGCATTAATTTATTTTTGTTGTTGCTGGCAAGGCATACGTGGAGTTCATTATTTAAAAAAAAAGTTCAACAATAGCATTTCACAAGGGATGTGATAATATTAGTAAGGACATGATTGAAAATGGCAATAAAACACAAGTTATCTTTTTCCTGATTTTTAAATCCCTGTTTATTTCTGTTTCTTGTGGTTTGCACATTAACAGCTTAATGAACAGAAGTCGTGACACTACATGAATAAAAATAGAAAATTACATTTCAGACTATACAAGCAGATTACAACAATTTGTCTTGACATATACAAGAAAAGATACCAAAAAGATGAATTGGTCTTCACAAAAGTTATTGTAGATATATATTGCATGTCTTTATTCAAGATGTCTTAAAACCAGGCTTTAAATTGATAATTGAAAACATGACTTCCTGCCAATTAGGTGAGCTTAGTTAAAACTCCCCAGTACGTGTTACAGTAAAACTGTATTTTCTTAGCACAATACATCATGTGATTTTGCATACTATACAATGTAGTCTTCACATACCTAGTTAGTGAAGTTAGCTGCAAAACATTGCTTCAATGGCTCTTTTGGGAAACCATTATTAGTGTAGATTGGTATTATGTGGACCAAAAAGCAATTCTTGTTAGTAGTAATATTACTATAGCTTATGTCAAAAGTCAGATTTATGATCCTTTTGACCTTTTTTGACCTTATATGTATGAAAATATGAATATATAATGAGGGGGCGTGGGTTTATGAATTTATGAATATATAATGAGGGGACGTGGATTTTATGGTTGTTACAAGACAGATATGCTTATTGAATATAGGCTTATATATGCCTATAAACTTATTGCACGTTTTTTTTATAAGATATGTACAAAATCATAGTTTAATATGTTATTTATGTAATCAGGGATAGTGGGTACACTATTTTAAATGCTTATGTTAACTAATGCTTGGTGCAGACAACATTAAAGTCTTAGTATTTTTACATAAGACACTTAATGAAAAAGGAGAAAGTTTAAAATAGGGTATTAAAAGCAAAAGCAAAGCAAAAACAAACAAACAACTTATTAACCATTTAAAAGCATTTAAACATTACACACAGAAATCATAGTAAGAGGAGCGGTGATTTTACATTTTATATGTTTGATGTATACATATTTTACCAGGCACCGTTAAAAGCAAGATATTTTCACATATAAAAATATTCGACATTTACAAGCATTTAAACATTACACACAGAAATCATAGTAAAAGTTTGAGTGTTTTATCGTATATATATATATATATATATATATATATATATATATATATATATATATATATATATATATATATATGGACATATACACTTACTGCATTTGTCCATATTTACAAAAATCATTGTTTAATAAGACGCATGAGGATGTTCAAAGGTTTGAGACGCAATGATTTTACAGGGTGGATACATATTTTTACCAGGCATACGTTAAAAGCAAAATATATTTTAACATACAAAACCAATAGTTGAAACAGGAGAAAGTTTAAAATAGCGTATCACAAAACAAAACAAAATCGACCAATTTCTGAAAAAGCTCTCTCTCTCTCTCTCTCTCTCTCTCTCTCTCTCTCTACCGTTTTCAAAAACTCCACGGACAAACGCTGAACTCCTGCCTGTATTCTCTCTCTCACACTCTCTCTTCAAACAGCAGCAGAAGAATGACGGAAAGCTCGCTCTGTGACTTAAATAGGGGCGTTTCCTTTGGCCCCGAACATGCGCACACACATCAGCACAGACACTGAGACACTCCCACCCTACACTCCCCAGACACAGAAACATACGCTATGACCAGAATGGATCCTCGGTGTGTTAAAAGCACAGATACCGTTTTGTTAGAGGAAGGCACCCCACAGAGAAGGCTTGTGAAATGGGTGAATCGTGATGTTTAAGGTCTGGTCTCAGCAGGATAGGCAATCAACTGAATAGAGTTTTCAATCAAAAAAGATTAGAAAGATGGCCAGAGGAAGACACCCTGCAGAGAAGCACGGTTATGTGTAAAACCTTTTGGTTAGCAGACGCCTTGTCGGCCGGGATGGAAAGAGTGATATTTATTAGTTTAAATAAATATAAACTAATGTTTACACACCCTGATGTAATGTCCTTTATAAGTTTTATTTTAGATATAGTCAAGTCATATATATATATATATATATATATATATATATATATATATATATATATATATATATATATATATATATATATTATCTCAAAGAGCATGATAACACCAGAAATACTTGGGGCTTTTATTTTTATTTCATAGTGAATACACCGCAGCAATCAAAAAGAAATGTTTTAAGAAAAATAAAATAAAATCGAAATACATGTTATATTGCAAATAAAAAAATATATATTTTTTATTGATTATACACGCTACAAACAATAGGTACCCCTTAAGGTGGTAACGCTCAGATAACATTTATGACAGAAGACATCCCGCAGAGAAGCATGTTTAGGTGCTTATAATGGTGCCGTAGTCTGAGTAGGATCGGTAAGCCTGGTGATATTTCAAACTGAATAGAGAGTTCAATCAAAGATTAGAAATGTTTTTTAAAAAGATATATAAAATCGGAATATGTGTTATTGCAAATGAAATAAAAGAGAAAAATATTGCAAGTGCTTTTATCATCAACAGATTTGAATCGCCTCATATACTACCAAACTATTCTGAAGATGTTACAAATCATTAATACGTTTTACTGTTTTAGATTTAAAACTATGGGAGCATAGTATATCGTTATGTGTTTTAAAATCGGCTGAATGGTGCCCCCTAATGTAATGACCCGTTTATAAGTTATATTATCTAAATATGGTCTATGTTATTTCAAGGGGCACGTGAGTGTGTGTGTGTGTGTGTGTGTGTGTGTGTGTGTGTGTGTGTGTGTGTATAGGGTCAATTAAATAAAACAGAAGATGTTGTTATAGGGTAAAACTAATAAAACCTCTAAAATGAACCAAGTTATAAAACAGATTGCATAAACGTTCACAAAACGAGTGAGAATATTTTTTCATTTGACTGGACACTTAATGAACAGAAGGGGCCAATGGGTGTTTAAAAGCACAGATACCAATTGACAGAGGAAGTTGCCTCTGAAAATCTTTTGATAGGTGTGAATCTCGGAGCCGTCTTGTCTAGGTACGCTCTGAATGCGATATGTTTATTTCAGCCTGAATATACAGCTGCCTTCAAAAAGATTAGAATAGAATTGTTTTAAGAAAAATAAAATAAAATTAAAATACGTATTATATTGCAAATAAATAAAAGAGAAAAATATTGTAAGCGTTTTATCACAGCCAGTTTTTGAATAGCCTCTGATCAGGCTAATCACCAACAGCTTTGAATAGTCTCATACACGGTCAAACTATTCTGAAGATGTTACAAATCATTAATACGTTTTACTGTTTTAGATTTAAAACTATGGGAGCATAGTATATCGTTATGTGTTTTAAAATCGGCTAATGGTGCCCCCTAATGTAATGACCCGTTTATAAGTTATATTATCTAAACATGGTCTATGTTAACTCATATATATTAAGGAGTAATGCTTACTTTCGTCAAGATTAAAACGTGGAAACATTTCTATTAACAAAACTGTTTAAACGTGTTTGATTGTTTGTGTTTTTTATTTTTATTTTTATCCTGAAGCAAATAAAATTAAAAATGCTAAAATGAAAGACGCTTTAAAAATATACTGTCTGAACATTAACATAATGCGTGAATATTTTTACTTGTAATGCCATAACCACGCCGCCGCTTAACTAAAAACAAACAGGTCCAGGTAATTGCATCAACATACCAATAAAACTTATTGAATTGAATATAACTGAATAAAAACAAAATGTTATGATTCTGTAAGAAACAATTGAAGGAAAATTAAACAAACGTGTACATGAATAAATCAGCTTAGTTTAAACAGTGCTTAACCGTAAATCAATATTAGGTGAGATTTGAGGCGTGGCATGGTCTAGGGAACTCCACCAGGATACGCTTTCCTGATCCGACCCCTGTGGTTACAACCGCCTTTAACCGCTGCACCTTACAGGATATAAGCAGCATCCACAGCTATGAATTTACTTCTGAAAAAGGACGATCCCTCTCAAGAACGATATCCAGAACTACACTTTCGCCATAAATGGACGGAGAAGCAAGCAAGAACAATAATCTTTTACAAGGTACGCATCGCTGTTTAATGTTTACTGTTTTAACTCTGGGCAAAACAATGTTAATTAAATTCTAGGATTATAAATGTAGCGTTTTGAAATGTATAATGTTAAAATGTAAAAATGTTTGAAATGCTTTTAACACAGAGCGTAAGCCGCTATGTTTAGAAATGTTGGTATGACTCTATAGAAAACGTTTTTAGCTTGTAAATGAAGACCCTAGCGGTTTTGTCTGTGCCGCATCATGGGTTACCCTAATATTATATATTTTTAAAAATGTGATTTATTTTTAAAAAGAGTTAAGATGGTGTCTATAACTCAGAGATATAAACTCAAATATAAATGTATACTTTAACGTCGAGAATTTTATTATTATTATTATTATTATTATTATTATTATTATTATTATTTTATTTAAAATTATATATATTTTTCATATTTTATAGATATCGAGGAACTTATAGAAGAACATTTAATTTCCCAGGAGGAGGTAGTTATTGATCAGTCTCCTACGCCATACCTCTGTCCCCACGTGGATTCTCCAGAATCAGGATGGTGAGTTTTACAGTCGCTAGACCAAAATATCGCGAGGTTTTTTTTTTTTTTTTTTTCCCTCTAAGTATTCATACATCCTTTAAATTCCAGAACTTGGCCTCGGAGAGAACATTCAACAAGAGCTAACGGACCCCGTGTTTGACTCTGATGTCTTTTAAATAACTTCACAGTGACTGCTGATACATCTCAAAGTGAGTAATATTGTATGTATTAATACTAACTATATTTATGTCTGTTTTGTTTATTAATAGCAAATATGGAAATGTGTTGTGTGTATATATATATATATATATATATATATATATATATATATATATATATATATATATATATATATATCTCAAGTTATGTATAATTATTACGGATTAAATACATTATTTTAAAATTATATATTTCATTTTTAAAAGACGTATCTGTTTCATACAGTTTTAGAAGCGGCCTACGTTGAAGAAGATCCTCTCAACTGGAGGAATGCTTTAGGATATCTTTCAGTGACCTTCCGTCAGACTCCGACGTGTGTAAAAGTAAGAACAGTATTGTTTTATAGATTAATAAAATATGCTTGTTCGTTTATAAGTAATATTAATTATTTTAGGTTAATAAAACATGCATATTCAACCATTTTATATTATTTTAGAAACGCCTGAAAAACCCAAAGGAATGATGTGGTCGGTACATCGGAGGGCCTAGATGTACAGACGAGGACTCCCATAGGTCCCCCAAATAAACAACCCAAATCTGAAAAAGACCTCTCAAAAGTAAGTAACTATTTAAAAATGAAGCATTTTTAAAATGTATGTTAAATATTTCATTTAACATCTGTTAATGTATTTTGGTCTGATTGTATATTTTGATATATTTTCATTTAGAACGACCCGCTAGACCTGCTCTTATTGTATCCAGCGATTCTTCAGAGGATCTAAACATCAGTCAACTGGGACCCTAAGGCTAAAAGACCCCGTAAAATTCCAGAAGGTTTCACACTGCGCGGCAATCAAGAGTCACCCCACCAGTCTTAGAAGCACCTCAAAGGCCAAGACCAGCGCAAGCCTCATCATCATCGACTACTAGGTATCACAGCGCCGAGATACTGAAACATGTAGAACTGACAATAGATCAGCTTATATACCGACATCCTGCTATTAGGGCTCTAGTTTCTGACCCTGAGGTGGCTCAGAATATACTAACCTTGATAACCCTGCTGAAAACTCTAGGCTTTTTGAAACAATAACTTGTTCATTGTAGAGCCAATAATGGAACCCTTTCGAAAAAAACTTGTAAGAGGAAGCATTTGGATTTTACTGTTGATGTTGATTCTGACAATGATAATGCTGCGACTGTTGTTCAAAAAATAAAAAGGTTTCAATTGATCCGAGTCAAACTGTGTCAAATTCTGTGTTTAATTCTATAAGCATGCCCCAAAATACCTTAAATACAAATACAAATCCTTCAACAAGTATATCTCCTAGTATATCTCCAACCCAAAATAATTTAGGAGTTTTTGAGATTTTTGACCAACTAGACAAACTATTAAATGACTTAAATCATAACTCATATAATTTACCGTCAATCAGGGCTCTGATTGATGAAATTTCTACAGATAGTCCCCCCATAAATGACACCAACCCCAATATGTACACAAATAACTCCCCGTGCCCCAGGTTTATTAACGATGATACCTTGACTCAGATCAATTTTGACTCTTTGGATAAGCTTTTGCAAGAAATGTCTAGAGAAAAGCATGTTACTACAGAGAGTGTAGTTGATATGGAAAACCAGATAGGGAAAGGCTTAAACAGGGGTCTTGCCAAGATGATTCTTTTAGCATAAAGGCCCCGGGGTGGTGTATTACATGATGATCAAGTGGCTGGTCCTTCTGGTTTACAGGCCCCCATAGGGATAGCGCTGGTGTTAGAATTGAGGGGAAGGTGTCCAGCTTAAACATAGACCGATGTTTAACAATATTGAATTGAAACAACCCCTTAACTTTACACATTTGTATGATTTGAATTCCTATGCTGAAGTTTTTACTGTGCTGCATGAAACGTTAGAGAATATGTTGAGTGAGGTTTCTAGAACGTTAAGACCTGCAGACATTGTACAGCTTGAATTAAGAGCCGGATCCTTAGATATACCTGTGTATGTAAAATGACTGGAGACAATTTAAGTCTAGACGATTTTCTCAGTCAGATTGAAGCTCTCCTTCAAAGTCATAGTGAAATTTTGGCTGATGACTCTTTAATGTTGATTGTCCAGGTTATAAGGTGTCCTGAAGGAGGGGGTCTAAGGAGAGGTTTGCAGACCTTAATGAAAAGTGAGCTTATTAGAAAAAAGCCAAACATCTGATTATATGTTACAACAGAGACAATCAATTATGTTTTGCTTACAGCGCTCTGAGCTTGTTATTTCCAGAATTCAGGGATGCCTATGATATGTGTATGGCTGAGGCTTTAAAACTGCAACAGCGGGTGGGGTTAAGTGAACATCAGATGGTTTCGTTTGCTGACATAGATAAATTTGAACAGGCTCTAGATATTAAAATCGTGGTGTGGTATAGGTGTCCTCAAAAGGACATGTTCCTGAAACACCAAACAGATACTCGACCAAAAACAAAACTGTATTTCTGTTTCTTCATGAGAATCATTTCTACGGTATTGTTAACTTGAAAGGCTTTCTGGGCACAGCCTATCTGTGCAATTACTGTTACACAGCCTACAGTAACCGATCTGGACATCGTTGTGAGGGACATTGTAATGTGTGTTTTTCACCAGCCTGTAATAGCGAGTCCTCTGTAAAGGTAAAATGTAATGATTGCAATCGTTATTGTCGATCACAGCTCTGTTATGATGAGCATAAGATTCTTCGAGATAAAGCCAACAGTGAAAAACAGGTCTCTATGTGTGACATTTTAAAACTGTGTACAAGTTGTTATCTCTCTATAAATGTGACCCTACTAAAACTACGGCTCATAAATGTCCTAGTCCCTACTGTAAGATATGTAAGGCTGTGTTGTTACCTCACACTGATCACAAATGCTTCATTCAAGTGCCAAAACCTTATGAGCCCACAGATAAATATGTGTTTTATGATTTTGAATGTCGGCAGGAAGATGGCTTACACATTCGAATTATTTGTACTGCATACACATGAATGGTGAATCATGGTTTTGGGAGGGTGAGGCTTGTGTGAAAAGTTTTTCGAAAGGTATCGCAGGCCCTGTTACGCAGGCTATACTTTCTTGGCACACAATGCTAAGTCGTATGACAGTTATTTACTGATGAATTATTTAGTTGCCAACGGTGTTAACCCTCATATCATAGCTCAGGGTAGCAAGTTAATGTGTTTTACAGACGAGTCTTTTAAGATGCGCTACATTGATTCATATAACTTTATGCCCATGAAATTAAGTGCAATGCCTTCAGCTATGGGATTTGAAGCCAGAAAAGGATATTTTCCTCATTTTTTCAATACTCTTGAAAACCAGAATTACGTTAGCCCTATCCTGAACCCCGTTACTATGGTGTTCAACAAATGATGTCTAAAGAACGTGATGACTTTTACAAATGGTACGATTCGATTAAGAATGGTATTTTTAATTTCAGAAATGAAATAGCTTTCTACTGCAAAAATGATGTTGAGATTTTGAAAGAGGCCTGTATCAGATTCCGTACAGAGGTTTATGCTATAGGACAGATAGACCCCTTCCAATGTACTACAATTGCTTCACTGTGCATGGCTATGTATAGAAGTAAATTTATGCCTAAAAACACAATAGCTATCGTTCCTCCAGACAATTACAGTGACCAACAAAAAGCTTTTCAAATGCATCAATACAATGGTTAATGTATGTATCTGAAACTGAAAATGTTTTCATTCAACACGCTTTAAACTATGGAGAGCTTAAAATGGGGCCCTTTTTCTTGGATGGGTATGCTGTAATTAATGGTAAGCGCACAGCTTTTGAATTTGCAGGGTGTTTTTTCATGGTTGCCCCCAATGCTATGATTCCACCGATGTAAACCCCTTAAGCAAAGTATCCTGCGGTACGATGTATCATCACTTTGATGAAAAGATTGAAACATTGCAAAAGGTTTACGGGTTGGAAGTCAGAGTAATTTGGGAGCATGAATGGAACGCTCTGAAAAACAGCCTCAAGTTCGCGATTTTTGGTTCGCTTCTGATTTTCCAGAACGTATCAATCCTCGTGAGGCTCTGTTTGGGGTCGTACAAATGCCATTACATTACATTATGTGGCCCAGGAAAATGAAAGGTTGGAATACTTTGATTTCACTAGCTTGTATCCCTTTGTCAACAAAACAAAGTATACCCTGTAGATCACCCAACCGTAATCTACCATAATTTTCAGGACTTGAGGCAGTACTTTGGCTTGTTCAAATTAACTGTTCTGCCGCCTAGAGGTCTTTTTTTCCCGCACTGCCTGCAAGAATCTGTGGCAAATTAATGTTTACCCTCTGCCGTTCTTGCGCTGAAACACTAAACCAGACAGGTATATGTAACCATACCTCTGGAGAAAGAGCCTTGACAGGAACATGGTGCAGTGTAGAGGTAGTCAAAGCTCTTGAGAAAGGTTACAAAGTGTTTAAAATACACGAAGTTTGGCATTTTCCTCAGAAATCTGACACTCTCTTTACAGACTACATTAATAGCCATCTCAAGGGGAAACAGGAAAGTTCAGGTTACCCTCTCATTGTACCGATGAGGTGAGTAAAGAGCGTTATATTGATGAATATTTTCAGAAAGAGGGGATTCAATTAGATCCTCAAAACATTAATGTTAACCCTGCTAAAAGACAAATCTCCAAACTATCCTTAAATTCCTTGTGGGGAAGTTTGGACAGAAACCTAACCACCTCTCTACGAGCTTAGTTAAAGATCCTGACCTGTTTTTCCATTATCTCTTTTCAAAAAGATATCATGTTTCTCATTTTTGTTTTGTAAGTGATACGGTGGCGCTGGTGCAGTGGCGCTATGCTTCTGAAACCTATACACCCCTGGTAATGTAAATGTCTTCATAGCAGCGCTTACAACCGCTACGCCCGCTAGAGCTCTATAACCTCATGGATCGCCTGCAGAGTCGTTGTCTGTATCATGATACGGACTCTGTGATCTTTGTCAGTAGACCCCATGCTTGGCGTCCAGAACTTGGTGATTATCTTGGAGATTTAACTAGTGAGTTGAACCCGGGGAATACATTACAGAGTTTGTGTCAGGAGGGCCTAAAACATATGGATACGTCACAAACAGAGGAAAACATGTCTCAAAGTAAAGGGTATTACCCTAAACTACGAGAATTCCAAATTAATTAACCTCGCTTCATTAAAAGATCTAGTTCAAAACTTTGTGAATCCTGATAGAAACACCCCTGCAGAACATATCATGATTCGAGGCTCCCAGATTCACCGTAATAAAAAAGAATTTCAATTGGAAAACAAACCACTCCAGAAAACGTTTCAGATAGTATACAATAAGCGAGTCTTGATGTCTGATTACACATCTCTTCCTTATGGCTACTGAAGACGGCTTTGATATTAGGCTAACCGTACCTTTTGCCGCTATAATCTCAGGGCCCTCCAATTCAGGCAAAAGTTACTTTGTGAAGCAGCTTTTAGAAAACTCTCAACAGATCTTTTCCCAAACCCCTGAGAATATCATATGGTGCTATAGCTGCTGGCAACCATTATACAACGAATTGGCACTTAAATTTAAAAATTTAAAATTTATTGAAGGCATACCGCCTTCATTAACCGATGATAATTTAATGCCTTCTAACAAAATCAATTTAATCATTATAGATGACTTGATGGAGGCAGCTAGCGAAAATGATGAAATACAGAAAGCTTTTACAAAATACGCTCATCATAGGAATTTATGCGTGCTGTATTTGGTTCAAAATTTATTTTTTCAAGGAAAAATGAGCCGCACCATTAACTTGAATGCCAATTACATTATTCTGTTTAAAACCCCAGAGATAAACTTCAAATCAATACGCTTAGCCCGCCAGATGTACCCCGGTAACTCCAAGTTTTTCTTAGAAGCGCTTGAAGATGCCACAAAAACCCTATGGTTATCTTTTAATAGACTTAAAAGCACAAACCCCAAGCATACCGCCTAAGAACTGGTTTATTTACTCCTGATTGGCCAGTTGCTTATATCATGAGAAATACCAAGACAAAACACTTATAAACGACTTGTTATTGCTCTAAAACTTTTATTTATCTAGACTCTTCAACAACGCATCATGTCCGCTAGAATAAAACGTAACCTCCATCTCTTAAAGAGCATAGTTCATGCTCTGCTCCTCAGAGAAGAGCTGTCTTACGAGACGCCTCTGACGATTTTATCAAATCTATTGTTGAAATTGCCTTAAACGCCTTTAAAGGGTAACATCCCTTGACCTCGAGTCAGTTAAACACTCTCAAAAAGCAGCGACGTGTTATAAAGAGCCTATGTAATAAGAACCATTCAATTAAAAAGAAGAAAAAACTGTGAATCAGAGTGGTGGTTTTATTGGTGCTTTAATAAGGATTGCTCTGCCTTTTTATCAGGACTCTTAACACCTCAAAGTTAACTTGTAAAATGACTCACTCCCAGAAAATGTTTCTGGTACCGCAACATCAACTCGATAGACTTCGACAGCCTGAGCCACAACGCCCGAACCTATTAAAAAGCAGTTGAAAGCAGACTTGACTCTGAAATGAAAAGCATTCTACTAAGAAATGACATCAGTGACAATGAAAAAGTTATGCTATACACCAGCTCCTTACAGAGATATCTAGCCTTGATTAAACAGAGTGAAAAAGAGCTTAATACCCTAACATTGATTACACCTCCTCTGTGGAAATGGCACAAACTGATGCAGAATCTGAATCTAAAGTTGTGACTGATGTTATGAGTAGCATCCCTCCAGGTCTAAGAAAAATGCTAAATTTATTTTAAACGCAATGTCTCAGAATGCTTTGGTTACCTCATGGAATGATCAAGGGGAATTCATTCTTAGGGGCAAGAACATTAGAGGGTCGATATGGTTGATTTAATCAGGGCCGCTACTGGGAATACCAACATCCCTGAACATAGGCTACCTGTAGGATGGGTTGAATTCATCAAAGGTTTGGCTGTGATAAATGTCCCTTATTCTACAGTGCCTAATTCTCAAACACGACAACTCATAGAGGCCTATAAAAAAGACCCTTAGATACCCCCATGAATAAGAAGCAGAAAAAAGACAGCAGTTATGGGCCACTTATTAAGGTGTTACTGTTTTTATTGAGTTTCACACTTTTTACATTTTGTTGTATATTCATGCAAATGTTGTATAATCATTGTCTGATACATTTGTTGTATATTCATGCAAATGGTGTATAATCAATGTCTGATATATATGTTCTGTATAAGTCTTTACAACAATAAAAATATTTATTCAACATCTACATTGTCGTAAGTTTTTGAAGACTAACATTCATAACATTTTTTAAAATCATGGTGAGTCTTGACACACTGCACGCATGAAAATATATTTATACAGTTCTGTTTTTTAGGGTTAGACATGCAATGTATAAATCGGGACACCATCAGATCATTCTTGTTTAAATCAGAGCTGTAGAGAGCCATAACCTCAGGGTAAGTAAGTCCTTTGGCTCGATGATGTAAGAAGAAAACACAGTGATGTCCGCAGGTAGTGGTCATAAGACCTTGTAGAGGTTGATTATTGTACACTGTTTGTTTAGCGTTGGTGTATAAAAAGTTTGAGATAGTTTTAGGAAAATAAGTAAAATCTGGAGGGTTACCGTAAGAATCAAAAAACTCTCCATAACCCTCTTCTTTTAGATAAATTCCCAGCCAGTGTTCTCCAGGATAATTTTGGGGGTCGGTGTTGACAATAAACATCGCAGGAAGTTTTTTTATTTTTGCTTTAGGTAGTTGATCACTAGCTAGAACCCCATAAAAATATTTTTCAGTCGAAGGGTTGCTGGATAGCAAAGCTGTAAGCTGGGTGGTATTCATTTTAAAAAGGATCAAAGTTGTATCAAACTTTTTCAGTAATCAAAGAGAACTGTTCTTTGGTGGGAAACCTCAATCACGTTCTCAAAAACAGCATAAACAATCATATTCACAGTCTCTGGCAGAGCATTGGCAAAACGCATTTCAAGACGCATATTACCATTTTTACTAAGGAAAAATGATCTCCACATTCTTGGTCAGGGGTCAAATCAAAGGCATAGAGCGCATAGCCTCTAATAAAGTCTGACCGATCAATTATCAGCGGTTTGTCTTTGAGATGTCTACCCGTGGCTTGTATTAGACTGTAATATTCCCGGACGGGTTGTGTCCTGCTGTATAGTTGGGTTGTAAAGGTTTTGAGGGGATTTGTTCACCATCGACGCACATAGCTATAAAGTTCCCAGCAAAGTGTTTAAAGTTAAAAGGGTTTTAGCATAGGAGCCACTAAAAGCGCCATTATCTGTTAAACCAATAACTACAAACTTTGGTAACTGCCCCAGAAACAAATTCTCCTGATTACATACCCTGCTCCCTCTAGGAACACTAAAACTTTCATAGCTACTCTATCTATAGGATATTTTGCATTAGAGGCCATCAACGCCTGAGCGTGAGCGATTCTTACCTCCGGGCTATTTTAACTTTTTAATATAGAGAGAGGCTTCTAAAATTTTAAGTTTGAACGCCTCTGCAGCATCAGACATTAGACAAAAGTGTTACTGGCCCTCACCATTTTAATTTTCAGGTCAATTCCATTTAACATGAGTTTTTCTTGAAAAAATATATCCGAATGCAATGGTCCTAAAAGTTCAACTGTATGGCTTAATCTGGTAAAAGCATGTCGCTTAACTAAACCTTCATTATCCCCTGCAGGATCAGTCTCATCCATGTGTCCTGGGGTATCTTTGTAAAACAAGCCGGCTGTGAATTGAGATTCTAGGGTGTCCTTACTAAAGTTTAGCATTGCTTCTATAATGCTACGGTAAGGATAAGTATTACTGCTTTGACTTATTAGGCGGTCTCCTAAAGTTACATCCACTTGTGAAAACATGGTAGCTACGGGATAATTGATAATACCAGCTACGCTGTCTGCAGCTAAATCAGTGCCATCAGCCTTAGTAATTTTGCATGAAAGTCTTAAAAGAGTATTATTCAAATCAAGATAATCTTCCCCATTCCCCGCTATGTAAAATTCGAGCGGAGCTGTGTCAGACAAGGCAGACAGGGGGAATTTCCACATAAAGGTTTTTTCAATACTTGTTTGGGTATAGGGATGGTAAACAGATCCAATTCTGATTTCACACATTCTTGAGACATATGATGTACCAGAGTCATGATTTAAAAGATGTTTCTGTTTTTCTTTGTACCGTGAGTCTTTGGTTTCTTGCTCCTTCTCCGGTTGCTGCTACTAAATGACCTGTATGTATGGGGTTTAGCCTTTTGTGATGATGATGGCGAGATCCCGGGTTTGCTACGTTTTCTCTTGTAGCCTCTGGACATCACCATCAATCCCTCCCCTGACTGGCTGTTGTTATGGCTAGGAGGGTTATGACTTGTTAGGACATTTGACACTACGTCACTAACAATATTTTTAGCAGCTGATTTAAAATGAGGTTTAACTATTTCAAAACCCCTTCTAAGTAAAGGTAAAGCTTTTCTGAAAAGACTTCGAAAAATACCCCTATACCCGCTCCATACATCACAGGAGCTCCAGAAAATCCAGGCAAACCATTACCAGCTTGATTTTTGTAATAATTAATATAAGGATTGACATATCCATGAGGTCTCATTTTTCTTTTCAATTAGGTGTAAAAAGAGGCTTTACAGGTCGGAAATGCAACTTCACTACAACCTTCCCAAAACGGAATGGCACTAACTTGTTTTGATCCGCCTTAATTTGTATAGTTATAGTATCGAAGCTGGTCTTGCTGAGGGGTACGTAATGAGGTCTGTCATAAGTTACAGTGATTATATCGTTGTTTTTGCCTTTAATAGGGACACACCTTAGAAGAGGCACATAACTATCTCCAACGGCTTGATGTGTAATGATATCTGTATAGACATACATGGTGTAAAAACCTGCTCGGATATCGGCGGGATAGAGGGTCCTCAAATGAGCGGTATACAGTTTAGCCTCAATAGGCCCCAATAGTCCAATAGTTTCGCCTTTTATAGTCTCACGAAATCCCAACATTTGTCCGAGATGTTCTTGGGCAAAAATCACAAATGGAGTAGTACTTTTTATATAAATTCTTCTTTCTATAGGTTTATATACTAATTTCAAATCATTTTTATATTGTTCATCGTCAACATTGTCACCTTTATGATCTAGTCCTTTTCCGAGCAGGGCATCGCTCATGGTCGTTATTACATCCTGAAGGGTCTCATAATATCCTTTAGGGATAGTATAATCACGTTTTATGGCCTTTTCTATTTCGAAAGTAATAAAACTGCTGTCATTAAGGTTGATATTATCCCAGGTATGGGGGTATTGAATCTCTGCTAAGCAAACTTCCCATTTTCCTGGTAGATTCATTGTTTTAACCAACTTGGTAGTAAAATCGGCTATAGCGTTTTTAGGGAAAACATCCTGTGAAGCGTTACTAGGCAGAGTCACATAAAAAGAGTCTTGAGACATCTTGAATAATGTTTTAAGTGTAATTAAATACACGCAGGACTTGTTAAATCTTTAGATCCACCACCTGATGCCCAGCGACCCAACTGTTAAATTTTTCAGGCCAGCCGCCCATTTTATGAGATAAGCCTTTTACCATTTTCCTTTTTCTCAGCAACTATCTTCTCTATCCTAAACAACCTATCAGTCTTGACATTTATTTTTGCAATTCTGGTTCATAAAAGGTGCCGTTTATAACCTCTCCATCATAATCACATAGTTTATACACCGGTGGAAATCTTGGTATACATTCTGTTACAGTAAAATCTCTGTCGTAAACGCCTGTTCATAGCCTTTTATAAAGGGAGCTCTTAACTTTGAAATTCTGACGTTATCACCGACAGTAAACTTAAACTTTATATGTTTAGGGCTTTTCTTCTTAGAGTATAAAGTTTTAAACACTTTAAATGAATTGTCTTCATTAACTTCTGAAGGTTTCATTTGAATACTACGGTGAAAGGAGTTGTTATATGACTGTACCATTTCTTGTAGTTTATCCATATACTTGTGAGTGTTAAAGGCGGTGAAATATTTCCACATTTTTGTTTTCAGAGTCCTGTTGTATCTCTCAACAATAGAGGCTTTTAGTTCACTCCCCGTGGTAAAGTGTAGAATATTATGTTCTTTTAGCATGCTCTGAAATGCTCTGTTTAGAAATTCAGTCCCTTTATCAGTTTGTAGTTTTTAGGCTTCCTACCTGTGCTGAGGATCCTCTTGAATGCCTCGGTCACTGTCTTAGATGACTTATTTTTCAGTGGTACTACCCAGGCATATTTGGATAAGATATCTATACATGTTAACATGTACTTGTAACCTCCATTTTCTTTTGACAAGTTAGACATATCCACTAAATCAGCTTGCCACTGAGTATCGATATTAGATACAAATACGGTGTTTCTTTTAAAGTTTATTCTAGAGGGCTTATGTAACGATATGAGTCTTGCTCTGATAAAAAGTCTGTTAGAGCCCTCTCAGAGACTTTAGGACCGTCAGGCCCCAGAGCCCTTTGAAGAGTTTGTAAACCCCTAAACCCCCAGGATTTGAGGGATCGTAGTATATTTTTTTCATACGCTGAAGTGACATCTTTAACCAAAATAACACAACTGCAGTTCAAAAGGTTTTTATTCAAATTTATCATAACACCTCTGAGACACGTGTGAAGTTCAAAAGTTTTATTCACATTTTATCAAGAAGATTAGGACATTTTAGAAGACATATAAAGCTTTTACACAAACATTCATGGTTAGTCACTAAGTAATACACTACATTTTGTACAACGTTTGATATATCTTCATCTCTTAAAAACCTAGCCAGGTTATAAAACAGACATCAGTTACATAAGCATACAAAACAATGATATGCATACATTTGCAGTCTTCTACATTGTCAAACATTTTTGGTAATATATTCATTAAAAATGTATTTAAGGGGCTACAGTGTTTTACATGTGTATCTACCAACTCATGCCATTCTTGAGCATCAACATCTTTATGGATTAAATCAGTTACACTTTTTAAATTGTTGAACATTTTAACATTTACGGGATCAGGTTTTGAAAGAGTCTCTTACAAGCCACTTTCTCGGCTATTAACTCAAACAACAGCCCCTCCATGGTTTTCCTCAGTTTTGCCGGAGTCTGGACGCTCCCCATTTTCAAAGTCATAGGCTCCGTAATAAGCTAAAGGAGCTTGGGGGTTAGTAAAACTACGATGGTAGAAAGCTTTGGTTATTTTGTTGACAATGTCTCGGTCTTGTCATCCAGGGCTTCTTGTAGATGGCTCAGTTTACGCCTAATGCTGTGTTCAGGTCTTAGCTCTGTTAAAATATCTTCCACCAGTTTCTGAAGTTTTGTCAAAGACGGATGGAAATTGAAACAAGCTAGAGCTTTAGCCACCAGAAGCTTTAGCCACGGACGTGTATTTTTTCTAGTATTTCTTCAAAATGTTGATCGAAATAATCGGGTCCGCTTCAAAAGACAACTGTGTCTCAGCTGGCTCGGTGGTCAATTTCGCAACCGCGCAATTTTTCACCATATCACGGTCAATGATCACTTCCAATAGAGAAGCCAGGAGACCCCTAGAGATCTTTAATACTTTTTCAAAAGAGATGCCTAAAGGACCGCCGACGTCGTCAGACTCTGCAGGGTTGAGGAGGGGAACATTTTCAAAGTCTTTTATAAGCTTGGTCATTTCTTCATTGGTCCAATCCATCTCAAGATCATTAGTTTCAAGAACAGCATTTTCAGAGAAGTATCTAAAGTTTGCAGAAGACATGGCGCCAGACTCCTTCAATCATAAAAGGTGTGTGGGGCCCCTTTAGTATGTTCCCTAAGATCAGGTGACAGCCTATGACGGGTGAGGACACCTCTGGCCCCGGATATCCTTTGAGACAGCCTATCAGAGATCCATGATCGGGTCCAAGGGGGTAACACCCCTAGGGCGTTTTCTGAGTTACCCCAAACATCCGCCCCTCTCTCATTTTGGTCTATTTTCAGTTCAGGACACAGAGGAGTATGTACGGGCGCAGAGGATCCTTCGGACAGATGCTTAAAGACCCCTTGCCTGGACTCTCTTGAACCTTTTTGCAGTCCGTGGTTTCTTCAGCCTCATGGAGGGGCTAATGTGCATTTTTTAAAGGCTATTATAAGTTCAGACATTTGTCGGTCCTCAAGAGCCACTTTCTCAGAGCAGAAACTAACGCAGGCCTGAGACATCTTGTGTAGCACTCTAATAAACTGCACAAATATTTTCCTCCTTTTATGAGGTCTGAAAACATGCCCAGACATGCCCTTTTTAAAAACCCTCGTAGTTTCGATCATTTCAACCATTTGCTCAAACACATAACCATCATGATTCTCTGAACCCCGTAAGCTTATTTCTTATTTATTTAATAATGTTTTAAGAAAGTGTAATGTTTAAATGCTTGTAAATGGTTAATAAGTTGTTTTCTTTTCTGCTTTTCTTTTTTCATTAAGTGTCTTATGTAAAAAATACTAAGACTTTAATGTTGTCTGCACCAAGCATTAGTTAACATAAGCATTTAAAATAGTGTACCCACTATCCCCTGATTACATAAATAACATATTAAACTATGATTTTGTACATATCTTATAAAAAAAAAACGTGCAATAAGTTTATAGGCATATATAAGCCTATATTCAATAAGCATATCTGTCTTGTAACAACCATAAAATCCACGCCCCCTCATTATATATTCATAAATTCATAAACCCACGCCCCTCATTATATATTCATATTTTCATACATATAAGGTCAAAAAAGGTCAAAAGGATCATAAATCTGACTTTTGACATAAGCTATAGTAATATTACT
>JAGXEW010001223.1:0-26061 GCA_030684275.1 Acipenser oxyrinchus oxyrinchus | reverse complement strand
CAGCCGGAGAAACACACTCGTGACTGCATTAGAGGCTCTGCAGCCACCGAACGCTGTGAAACTTTGACGTGCTTTATCTATGTGATCATTTCTAAACGTTTTACACTTGGGCTGCGGTTGAACTCTTAATATCTGGCATGTTAACCCAGCTTTCTTATCCTTTCTAAAGCAGGTCAGAGAGTGAGGGGGGAGACGGCGCTCACAAGCTCAGCCCTGGAGTGAAGGACTGCTTCCTACCGTTAGCCCAGGTAGACATTTCATTATTCATATTTCAATGTATTTATTCATTATTTTAACACTCAGGCTGAAAATACACATTTTTAATAGATTCATCCTTCTGTTTGTAATGGTTGTTTTAGCATTTAAACCACCAGAACCACATTTACACATAGATTTGCAAGGTTGTGTGTTTATTTTTGTTTTTGTTTTTTTCCCAGTAAAAAGTTTTCAAATGGAGGAAGGGGGAAAATAAAATAGTAACCTTGACTCTGAGGACCTATGAATTGCTTCTGTTTCCAAAATCCCTAACGGCTAGTTTCACAGCCCCCGTGGAGCGCTAATCAGGGTCTGTGAAACTAGCCGCTAGTGTGGCTAACTCCTTTAAATAAAATAATATATATTTAGCTCAAAGAGCCAGCTGCCCTATAATTCTATTATAATTGTATAATATATACATATAGAAAAAAAAATCAGTATTACATCTGTATCAAATACATGAACACTTTTATAATAAGTGTGTCCCAGGCTCCAGCTTCTATAGAGACTCAGCGGCTGGACTCTGTAATAACAGCGTGTCCCAGGCTCCCGCTTCTATAGAGACTCGCTGCTGCTGGACTCTGTAATAACAGCGTGTCCCAGGCTCCGCTTCTATAGAGACTCGCGGCTGGACTCTGTAATAACAGCGTGTCCGCAGGCTCCCGCTTCTATAGAGACTCGCGGCTGGACTCTGTAATAACAGCGTGTCCGAGGCTCCCGCTTCTATAGAGACTCGTGGCTGGACTCTGTAATAACAGCGTGTCCCAGGCTCCCGCTTCTATAGAGACTTCGGCTGGACTCTGTAATAACAGCGTGTCCCAGGCTCCGCTTCTATAGAGACTCGCGCGGCTGGACTCTGTAATAACAGCGTGTCCCAGGCTCCGCTTCTATAGAGACTCGCTGGCTGGACTCTGTAATAACAGCGTGTCCCAGGCTCCCGCTTCTATAGAGACCTCGCTGGCTGGACTCTGTAATAACAGCGTGTCCCAGGCTCCCGCTTCTATAGAGACTCGCGGCTGGACTCTGTAATAACAGCGTGTCCCAGGCTCCCGCTTCTATAGAGACTTCGATGGCTGGACTCTGTAATAACAGCGTGTCCCAGGCTCCCTTCTATAGAGACTCCGCGGCTGGACTCTGTAATAACAGCGTGTCCCAGGCTCCCGCTTACAGAGACTCTGCGGGCTGGACTCTGTAATAACAGCGTGTCCCAGGCTCCCGCTTCTATAGAGACTCATGCGGCTGGACTCTGTAATAACAGCGTGTCCCAGGCTCCCGCTTCTACAGAGACTCGTGCGGCTGGACTCTGTAATAACAGCGTGTCCCAGGCTCGCTTCTATAGAGACTCAGCGGCTGGACTCTGTAATAACAGCGTGTCCCAGGCTCCCGCTTCTATAGAGACTTCAGCGGCTGGACTCTGTAATAACAGCGTGTCCCAGGCTCCCGCTTCTATAGAGACTCGCGGCTGGACTCTGTAATAACAGCGTGTCCCAGGCTCCCGCTTCTATAGAGACTCGCGGCTGGACTCTGTAATAACAGCGTGTCCGAGGCTCCCGCTTCTATAGAGACTCGCGGCTGGACTCTGTAATAACAGCGTGTCCGAGGCTCCCGCTTCTATAGAGACTCGCTGCTGGACTCTGTAATAACAGCGTGTCCCAGGCTCCCGCTTCTATAGAGACTCGCGGCTGGACTCTGTAATAACAGCGTGTCCCAGGCTCCCGCTTCTATAGAGACTCGCGGCTGGACTCTGTAATAACAGCGTGTCCGAGGCTCCCGCTTCTATAGAGACTCGCTGGCTGGACTCTGTAATAACAGCGTGTCCCAGGCTCCCGCTTCTATAGAGACTCGCGGCTGGACTCTGTAATAACAGCGTGTCCCAGGCTCCCGCTTCTATAGAGACTCGCGGCTGGACTCTGTAATAACAGCGTGTCCCAGGCTCCCGCTTCTATAGAGACTCGCGGCTGGACTCTGTAATAACAGCGTGTCCCAGGCTCCCGCTTCTATAGAGACTCGCGGCTGGACTCTGTAATAACAGCGTGTCCCAGGCTCCCGCTTCTATAGAGACTCGCGGCTGGACTCTGTAATAACAGCGTGTCCCAGGCTCCCGCTTCTATAGAGACTCGCTGGCTGGACTCTGTAATAACAGCGTGTCCCAGGCTCCCGCTTCTATAGAGACTCAGCGGCTGGACTCTGTAATAACAGCGTGTCCCAGGCTCCCGCTTCTACAGAGACTCGCGGCTGGACTCTGTAATAACAGCGTGTCCCAGGCTCCCGCTTCTATAGAGACTCGCTGGCTGGACTCTGTAATAACAGCGTGTCCCAGGCTCCCGCTTCTATAGAGACTCGCGCAGCTGGACTCTGTAATAACAGCGTGTCCCAGGCTCCCGCTTCTACAGAGACTCGCGGCTGGACTCTGTAATAACAGCGTGTCCCAGGCTCCCGCTTCTATAGAGACTCGCTGCTGGACTCTGTAATAACAGCGTGTCCCAGGCTCCCGCTTCTACAGAGACTCGCGGCTGGACTCTGTAATAACAGCGTGTCCCAGGCTCCCGCTTCTACAGAGACTCGCGGCTGGACTCTGTAATAACAGCGTGTCCCAGGCTCCCGCTTCTATAGAGACTCGCGGCTGGACTCTGTAATAACAGCGTGTCCCAGGCTCCCGCTTCTACAGAGACTCGCGGCTGGACTCTGTAATAACAGCGTGTCCCAGGCTCCCGCTTCTATAGAGACTCGCGGCTGGACTCTGTAATAACAGCGTGTCCGAGGCTCCCGCTTCTATAGAGACTCGCGGCTGGACTCTGTAATAACAGCGTGTCCGAGGCTCCCGCTTCTATAGAGACTCGCGGCTGGACTCTGTAATAACAGCGTGTCCGAGGCTCCCGCTTCTATAGAGACTCGCGTGGCTGGACTCTGTAATAACAGCGTGTCCGAGGCTCCCGCTTCTATAGAGACTCGCTGGCTGGACTCTGTAATAACAGCGTGTCCGAGGCTCCCGCTTCTATAGAGACTCGCTGCTGGACTCTGTAATAACAGCGTGTCCCAGGCTCCCGCTTCTATAGAGACTCGCTGGCTGGACTCTGTAATAACAGCGTGTCCCAGGCTCCCGCTTCTATAGAGACTCGCGGCTGGACTCTGTAATAACAGCGTGTCCGAGGCTCCCGCTTCTATAGAGACTTGCGCGGCTGGACTCTGTAATAACAGCGTGTCCCAGGCTCCCGCTTCTATAGAGACTCGCGCGGCTGGACTCTGTAATAACAGCGTGTCCCAGGCTCCCGCTTCTATAGAGACTCGCGCGGCTGGACTCTGTAATAACAGCGTGTCCCAGGCTCCCGCTTCTATAGAGACTCGCGCGGCTGGACTCTGTAATAACAGCGTGTCCCAGGCTCCCGCTTCTACAGAGACTCGCGCGGCTGGACTCTGTAATAACAGCGTGTCCCAGGCTCCCGCTTCTACAGAGACTCGCGCGGCTGGACTCTGTAATAACAGCGTGTCCCAGGCTCCCGCTTCTACAGAGACTCGCGCGGCTGGACTCTGTAATAACAGCGTGTCCCAGGCTCCCGCTTCTATAGAGACTCGCGCGGCTGGACTCTGTAATAACAGCGTGTCCGAGGCTCCCGCTTCTACAGAGACTCGCGCGGCTGGACTCTGTAATAACAGCGTGTCCCAGGCTCCCGCTTCTATAGAGACTCGCGGCTGGACTCTGTAATAACAGCGTGTCCCAGGCTCCCGCTTCTACAGAGACTCGCGGCTGGACTCTGTAATAACAGCGTGTCCGAGGCTCCCGCTTCTATAGAGACTCGCGGCTGGACTCTGTAATAACAGCGTGTCCCAGGCTCCCGCTTCTATAGAGACTCGCGGCTGGACTCTGTAATAACAGCGTGTCCGAGGCTCCCGCTTCTATAGAGACTCGCGGCTGGACTCTGTAATAACAGCGTGTCCCAGGCTCCTGCTTCTATAGAGACTCGCGGCTGGACTCTGTAATAACAGCGTGTCCCAGGCTCCCGCTTCTACAGAGACTCGCTGGCTGGACTCTGTAATAACAGCGTGTCCCAGGCTCCCGCTTCTACAGAGACTCGCGGCTGGACTCTGTAATAACAGCGTGTCCGAGGCTCCCGCTGCTACAGAGACTCGCGGCTGGACTCTGTAATAACAGCGTGTCCCAGGCTCCCGCTTCTATAGAGACTCAGCGGCTGGACTCTGTAATAACAGCGTGTCCGAGGCTCCCGCTTCTATAGAGACTCGTGCGGCTGGACTCTGTAATAACAGCGTGTCCAGGCTCCCGCTTCTATAGAGACTCGCGGCTGGACTCTGTAATAACAGCGTGTCCGAGGCTCCCGCTTCTATAGAGACTCGCGGCTGGACTCTGTAATAACAGCGTGTCCCAGGCTCCCGCTTCTATAGAGACTCGCGGCTGGACTCTGTAATAACAGCGTGTCCGAGGCTCCTGCTTCTATAGAGACTCGCGGCTGGACTCTGTAATAACAGCGTGTCCGAGGCTCCCGCTTCTATAGAGACTCGCGGCTGGACTCTGTAATAACAGCGTGTCCGAGGCTCCCGCTTCTATAGAGACTCGCGGCTGGACTCTGTAATAACAGCGTGTCCCAGGCTCCCGCTTCTATAGAGACTCGCGGCTGGACTCTGTAATAACAGCGTGTCCGAGGCTCCTGCTTCTATAGAGACTCGCGTGGCTGGACTCTGTAATAACAGCGTGTCCGAGGCTCCTGCTTCTATAGAGACTCGTGCGGCTGGACTCTGTAATAACAGCGTGTCCCAGGCTCCCGCTTCTACAGAGACTCGCGCGGCTGGACTCTGTAATAACAGCGTGTCTGTGGCAGGGCATCTAGAACTGAAGAGCAGCACCTGGGCTCGGGTAAAACGTTTATATATATTAAAAAGAAAGAAACCCACCTTAACCAGATGAGGACACATCCCTCCTAATCGCACTGGTGTTAAACAGAGCGTTGATATCGGGGTTACAGCCAAAAGCAACCCGAAAGGAGGCTCGGGAGTGTGTGATACAAGATGGGTGGAGACCGGTGTGAAATCAGGACCAGTGATCGTGCTCACCATGTAGAGGGACAGACACACAGACAGACATCCTTCAGATGAGACGTGAAACAAAGAAGCTCCTATTGGAAGTGACTCTGCAGCAGCAGCAGCAGTTGTTGATGAAGCATAGCTCACCCCTAGTCACTAAGTCGCTTTGGATAAAAGCGCCTGCTAAATTAATAATTAATAATAACAGATGGACACTATCGCCCATAAGGATCCCAGTAACAAAAACAGTGTTTCAGTAATTGCATTAGTTTTCTATACTGCAGACGCCATATGAAGGGTAAGAAGGTGGCGGGCAGGAGGGGGTCAGTTCAAACTATTTTAAGTAATAAAATGTATTTTGAAGTTGCTTTCCTTGTTTTAGTGAACTGCTGTCTGCTGTGCTTGCGTTTTCAGAAAATCCTCCCGGGCCGCTCCTCCACTGCGGGCTCATCCTGCGATGATGATGATGATGATGATGTCGTCCAGCCCAGCGTGCCGGAGGATACCACTTCGGACCAGCACAGGGGGGCAGGGGAAGGGCCGGGGCAGGGAGACGCCACCCTCCACAGTCACGGGGGAGCGCACGGGTCGAACCACAAAGCCAGCACTTCGGGAGAGCAGAGACAGGAGGCAGATCCAGAGAAGCAGCAGCCCACTGTAAAGGAGCAAGGGGTGGCAGGAGAGGGTGGGCAGGAGCACCTACCCCATTCCGAGGGGTGCGGGACCCCTGGAATAAAAGCCTCTGTCGGGTTGGAGGGTACAGAAACGCAGGGCGGTGGTGTTGCTGGTAGTCCACAGGGAGGGCTAGCCTGTTTATTAGGGAGCGCGGAGGCTGTGTTTACAGAGGAGGGGAAGCAGTCCGAGTCAGCCAAGCCGACACACGTTGAGACTTACCCCGAGACACAGGCTGAAACATCGGCCGAGCTGCAGGGAAAGGGGGTGGCGGAGCCTTGCAACGGCTGGGGCTCAGCCTGCACCCCACATTCCCACTGCGGAACCCCCGAGAACCCCTGCCCTGCCAGCAGCAGCAGCAGCAGCAGCAGTCTCCGCTCCTGAGAGAGAAGAATCTACGAGGCTCTGCAAAGGGGTGATCCCCAGGCAGGGGCGAGGAGTCGCAGTGGAGAAGGGCTCGCAAGTTTTCCCGAATCCGGGATCCGGAACAACGCCGCCGCCTCGTGCCTCTGCCTCCTCCTGGTCCCCTCGGAGCTGCGCTGGCGCGATCACGGATCCGCTCGGGAATGAGGGCGCAGAATCGGCAGCAGGCAGGCAAATCCCAGGCAGTGAGGAGGCGGGCCCTGAAATGAACGAGAAGGATTTCATGAGAAAACCCAGCAAAGCCATTCACAGAGCGGAACCGAGACGGAAGAGGTAAAAGCATCGCAGAGCTTCGGAGAGGGAGAGGGAAGCGACTGGGGACAAATAAAGCTTTCAGAGAACAACAAACTATCAACGTCATCATCCAGCGCAGCAGCAGCAGCAGCAGCAGTGGCAGAATCCAAACCAGCAGCCGTGTACGTGAACCCGTGCGTGCTGGAGGAGAGGGACTGGGAATCCCATCTCCAGCACAGCGAAGCGGAAGACTCGAGCGACACAGGGGCCGGGCAGCGCAAGGCTGAGGGGGCGGCGCGGTGCAGGCCTGCCACCAGTGCTGCTGCTGCTGCTGCTGAGAAGAGGGAGGTGACGACCGCGCTAGTGTGCGCTGAGACAGCCTGCCCTGATCTGACTCACACCCCCCCCCCACCCCTGTACCCCAGCTGCTGCCCGGGGGAGCCCCGAGTCTGAGAGAGAGGACTCGGGGGCCACACAGAGCTGCGAGGATCACAGTGAGTGGGACTCTGAGTTTCTTCACAACTGCTCCACGCAGGTGAGTGACCGGCTTTTACTGTGGGCAGCGGATCAGTCAGTCAGAGTCATATTAACATGGTCCCTTATTAAAGTTTCTCCTGGTGTTTTAGCAGTCAGTCAGTCTCCCCCCTCAGGATTATATAGCACTGAGTTTGCCATGGTTTCCAGGCAGCCTCTATCTCTCTGTAAGAATCTCCTCTGTGTGTTGCAGCGCTTCCCTGACTCCTGCTCTCTCCCGGCTCCGCTCCCTGTCCTTGGGACAGAGTCCGTGGTTCTGCCCTGGAGCTGCCTCTCTCCATCGGCTCCATCTCGGACCCGCAGCTCCACGAGATCACACTGGGGTAAGCGGAGAGGGAGGGAGGGGGACGTTTTCAAACATCTGTTCTCCATTAGTGTGTTTGAATGGAGTGTTTGTGTCCTTTTGTTCAGAAGGTAATTCTCTGGCGGTCACCCCATGACTAGCAACCGCTACTGGCGCTTTAACATTGAAACGCTGAAAGAAAAACTCAAATCCAGTGAGAAAGCACTTAGATTAGAAGTCGTCTTTTTGAACAGAAGGCTGCTGAAGGTTTTACAATGAAGCATTCAGCAGAGGCTGGGGGATCGCCCCTGTGCCTCTATACAGGTGTGGTCCCCCTATAGAACGAACTCATTTTGCTGCGTAAAGTCGGATGAAACCTGCTGAATAACGTTACATTCACATATTGAGTTACACACCACCCCTTTGTAGTTTTCCCATGTACTAACGAAAAACTGACGACAAATGTGACATTTGGAAATCCTAACATGAAATGCTGCTGTGCTGCTATTATGGCTTCAGGTAGACTTTATTTTCAGGATACCGTTCTGTTGTTTCTTTGATTACATGATGTTAAATAACAATCAAAATGATGTTCAAATAGTGTATTTATTTTTTTATTTATTGATTGATTGATTTGTTTTTTTAAATGATGTTTCAATCCTAAAATGTCTCGGTGCTGCTAGGTGTCCTACTCCAGTGGAGACGTTACAGCTGCAGTGGCTGGCTGGCTGGCTGTCTGGCTGTTTCAGTGCTGCTCTGTGTTCTTGTCTTCAGGGAGGCGGTGCCAACCCCAAGGACCTGTAACCCGCCGGAGACACACCGCCAACCCCAAGGACCTGTAACCCGCTGGAGACACACTCCAACTTGAGCGCTTGAGTTTCACTTCATTCTTCTAACTTATTTGTTCAATCGGACATCCTTGTGAGTGACTCTGCAGCAGCAGCAGTTATGATGCATCGCTCACCCCTGGTCTCTGTAAGTCGCTTTGGACAAAAGCATCTGCTACATGACTCCTTTGTAATAAGAATTTTTTTTCAAGGTTTTTAATTTGACAGTTTAAAAAAAAAAAATGCCCTTGATTCAAAGTGTGCACGAGCTGTGAAACATTGTGAGGCCGGGGAGAGAGAAGTGTTTAACGTGTCCAATTCGTCAAATAATTTAGCAATTAAGTAATTGAGAGCTCGGGGTGAAGTCACGGAGCTGCTTCTGTGTGTTTGTTGGGTTATTTTTTTTACGTTCTTAAAGTCTAAACGGTTTTGGAAAATACTTTGAGTATTTGGTTGTCTTTTATAAATGTTTTTTTATTTTAATTATTATTATTTATTTAATTGATTGTTTTCAAACGGCTTACCAAATGTAAAAGGAAAAAAAAAAACATGTTGAGTAAAGTTTGTTCTCTCATACTGAAGTTACTCCCTGTTCTCATTGGTGTGGAAGGTTTGTATTGGAATTCCTTTTAAAAAGCTGTTTTCTAGTTTTTATCCTGACCTAGATCAGAGCTTGAAGATGTCGCGTGTGACTAAGGCTGTATTTTGTTTTATTTTTTTCTTCACGGATTTCAGTTGCCGTGTAACATGTAGTTCACCGTGAAGATCCCATCACCGGCAAAACTCCTCAAACCTGACGTCTGCAAACTGATCTGCGTTACAAAAAACAGATCCGAAGCACGTGTTAAAATCTATACTGAAGAACTCAACATGCAATACAAAACCTTTACATATCTAAATCTATACTGAAGAACTCTACATGCAACACAAAACATTTACATACAGTACTGTGCAAAAGTTTTAGGCAGGTGTGAAAAAATGCTGTAAAGTAAGAATGCTTTCAAAAATAGACATGTTAATAGATTATATTTATCAATTAACTAAATGCAAAGTGAGTGAACAGAAGAAAAATCTAAATCAAATCCATATTTGGTGTGACCACCCTTTGCCTTCAAAACAGCATCAATTCTTCTAGGTACACTTGCACAAAGTCAGGGATTTTGTAGGCATATAGTCAGGTGTATGATTAAACAATTATACCAAACAGGTGCTAATGATCATCAATTCAATATGTAGGTTGAAACACAATCATTAACTGAAACAGAAACAGCTGTGTAGGAGGAATAAAACTGGGTGAGGAACAGCCAAACTCAGCTAACAAGGTGAGGTTGCTGAAGACAGTTTACTGTCAAAAGTCATACACCATGGCAAGACTGAGCACAGCAACAAGACACAAGGTAGTTATACTGCATCAGCAAGGTCTCTCCCAGGCAGAAATTTCAAGGCAGACAGGGGTTTCCAGATGTGCTGTCCAAGCTCTTTTGAAGAAGCACAAAGAAACGGGCAATGTTGAGGATCGTAGACGCAGTGGTCGGCCAAGGAAACTTACTGCAGCAGATGAAAGACACATCATGCTTACTTCCCTTCGCAATCGGAAGATGTTCAGCAGTGCCATCAGCTCAGAAGTGGCCTTCATGGAAGACTTGTGGCCAAAAAGCCATACCTCCGACGTGGAAACAAGGCCAAGCGACTCAACTATGCACGAAAACACAGGAACTGGGGTGCAGAAAAATGGCAGCAGGTGCTCTGGACTGATGAGTCAAAATTTGAAATATTTGGCTGTAGCAGAAGGCAGTTTGTTCGCCGAAGGGCTGGAGAGCGGTACATGAATGAGTGTCTGCAGGCAACAGTGAAGCATGGTGGCGGTTCCTTGCAAGTTTGGGGCTGCATTTCTGCAAATGGAGTTGGGGATTTGGTCAGAATTAATGGTCTCCTCAATGCTGAGAAGTACAGGCAGATACTTATCCATCATGCAATACCATCAGGGAGGCATCTGATTGGCCAACCTACCTGCCGAGTTCCTTCAAAAACCGTGTGCAAGTGTACCTAGAAGAATTGATGCTTGATGCTGTTTTGAAGGCAAAGGGTGGTCACACCAAATATTGATTTGATGTAGATTTTTCTTCTGTTCACTCACTTTGCATTTAGTTAATTGATAAATATAATCTATTAACATGTCTATTTTTGAAAGCATTCTTACTTTACAGCATTTTTTCACACCTGCCTAAAACTTTTGCACAGTACTGTATATACATATAGACACACATATACTGTGTACTAGACTCGTAACACATTAATATGCCGAATATTTATTTACAACACAAAACAAAGTACAGCTTGTAAACGCAGGCAACACG
Organism: Acipenser oxyrinchus oxyrinchus; assembly: GCA_030684275.1. Taxonomy (NCBI): domain Eukaryota; kingdom Metazoa; phylum Chordata; class Actinopteri; order Acipenseriformes; family Acipenseridae; genus Acipenser; species Acipenser oxyrinchus. The sequence continues at coordinate 15,442 of JAGXEW010001223.1, read as the reverse complement.
GCAGCAAAGTGCAGCGAGAACAAACAACAAACCCACATTTAAAACAACTGGGGTTTGGTTTGGTTTGTTTTTTTGAGGAAGAACGGTTACCCGCCGTCCCAGTTGTGTTTTTGCTTCCCAGACTTGAATCGGAGCCTGCCGGTCTGGGGCGGTTTTGGGCCGTGGGCATCTCAAATATATTCGTGGGGTATCACTGAAGGGGGGCGCCCCCTGGCGCCTTGCCCGTCTCGCTTCTCTTTAGCGGGCCGTGGTAGTCTGTGTTACGCTATGGCAGTAGCGCCGGTGCGCTTGATCTCCGGTGACACCGCAACGCGGGCACTTGTAACGTCTGAGATAGGGGCACAGCACTTTGTCACCGTCCTTAAGAAAACGTAGAAATATTATTTATGAAACCTATAGGGGCTTTGTCCCGCGTCCCTATCGAGGTACTGTCGGGACGCCATTTGTCCCGATTTTATGACATTTTTTATTTTCTGGTTAGGAAATGTCGTTTATGTGGCTGCTGCACTGCCTGGCGGTGCAACAGCAAACTCTACTGCTTCAGGGCGTGTTGATTGAGTGAGTTGTTTGCATTGCATCTATGCGGCTATCCAATCACGTTGACCTGCACAGTCACGTGATGCGGGATGCGTCATGTGTTTTCCTTGCTGCGTGCGCCCGTGCGTCTGGTTTTACTGGTGAAGTGTCATGATGGCCGGTGTTGTTGACGAGTCTGTCACTAAAAATCAAAAAAGACAGAGCAAGTACCGAACGCAGTGGGGAAGAAAAAATGGATTCAGTCATGTGCCCATGGTCAAGTCATCCAATTTGGATTAGGATTATAATGAGGATTTCACAGACATTTCGCAGACCTGTTTAAACATGAAATACACCTAATATTTCAGAGCACTAAACAAGCCTAAAAATAGTGGTACTTGCTTCCTTACTAAAACAGAGTGCTGGCATTTGTTAAAAGGCAAGCATGCAACATCTCCTAACAGCTGCTGCCGACATTCTCTGTCTGGTGTGGATTTGAACATACATTGAGACTGCACGCCTGCATCCACTGAATTGATTGGAAGTGTACGACAAAGCTTTGCCAAGTTATACAGATGTGGACATCAATTAGAAACAGTCCCAAAACTCGGTTACCCAAAGGTATCTGGCATTCTTTAATAAAGTCCATATTTGCAGCACGCCGTTGTCATGATATTTGTCTCATCCAGGAATCTATTTTATCAGTACCGAGTCCAAACAAAGAAAACGCTCTATTCGGTCTAAAATTCAAACTGCGTTTAAAAGTAAACAGCAGGCTGAACCGACACATGAATACTTTTTTGTCTGCGCTCTGTCAAATTTGTTTTCGGAAAGCTGTTGTTTGTTTTGCGTTCTGTTCAGCAGCCTCTGTAGGAGCCTTTTGTTTAATGTGGGATTCTGAAGCTATAGCGATCGATCGTATTTCCTTTAAGATACTTTACAAGATGTACAAAACAATTCCCTTCATCTGCATGTACAGTTTCTTTGGGAAATGTCTCGACAAGATCCTCAGCCGAAATATACTTTGCTTGTTTTGTCGTCCATTTTTAGTATTTTACGCCTAATGCTGAAAACTACATTTTAGCAACCTGAATCAAAATAATGCAGCACTGCCTGTGTCCCACCTGCTACGCACAGTACAGCAGGGCACAGAAAAGACAGTACAGACGCACTGATAGGCTGATTAAGGGTGTGTTCACGGAGATCATTCTCTGCAGATTCTGTGCAGAATCTGATCAATTCTAAGATCATTGGCTAAACTGCTCAGATTCTGCACAGAATGATCTAAGTGAACGTACTGTCAGTCTTTCTTTTTGACGCTGGGAAATAGTCTTTCTATTTCAATTCAATGCGCTACCTGAAGACGTTACACGCTATTGTTGTGCTTCTGTGTTTATAATGTGGATCTGCAGCGGCCACACGAAGCTCACCTGTCTAATATCTTGTTAAATAGAATATATTTGCTTAACATTCAATTTCTGCAAGTGTGTCACATGATACTAGTTTCGTGGTGTTTGTATACTCTTAGAAATTAATGGTACAACCAACACTATTTTTTAAAACAAACAGCATTTAATTTAACAACAGTTTACAGACCAGCATAAACATTATGCATGGACAAATATGATCGCACAGTTCCGTTTTTCCAAAGCTGGTAAAGGATTTATACTTTACAGTCCACTCACTGTTTTCTGTAGGAGTCTAACCCTGTATAATATGCAGAGTCTTAGACAAGATGGATAATTAAACAAAATAAACACCACGGGTGTATACACACAGAAGCAGCTATGAGAAAGGAAGACATGAACGTGTTCTTTAAATTCAATATTTTGGTTAATTGTGGGCTCTAGCTTTTCATATAACATCACTGAGTCCCTTGTCCCTGTGGATTGCAACCACAATGTAGAAACATCTAGAGAATGGATGGGAATGGTCAATAAACATCACTGCTGTTTCTCTTAAAGCGTGTTTATTTATTTCTAATACTGGACCCTGTCTTAATACTGTATCACATTCTGAATATGAATATAGCTGAGTTATTAATTGTAGGTAATACTTAGAATACCAGATACACATTTAGCATTAAAAAGCAATCCATGTGATTTCTTTAGCAGTCGTTCATTATTTTGTGTCTCAGCCTCCACACAAAGCCGAGCGCAGTGCGGTATACTGTAATGATGCTGCAGTCAGTCTGCCCGGACTGCACCTGAACCATCTTAAAAACACGAAGCCTCCAATAAGCTCATTTGTAAAAGTTAGTAAAGAATGGCTATATAATATAACGAAGCTGAATGTGAACTGCTAGCTGGAGCAACGAGAGAGGGAGAGAGGGGCGGGCAGAGAAGGAGGGGAAGGCGCTGCTAGGCAACCGCTCCTGAACATTCCACTCCGCTGAGCAAAGACCGTCCTTTCTTCTCCTCAGGCGAGAGCCGTTACCAGCCACTCCAAATCTGAAAATGTGTTACAATGTGTTAGTTTAGTTCAAGGAGAACAGTGCTTTTTATTTTTAATTATTATATATAACTCATATATTACTTGCTTGGTTCACGTTCACAGATGCATACAGCACTATGAGATTACAAGAATACAGTTTAAGTTACTGTGAAAGAAGCCGTTCAAGGGAGGGGACAATTTCACCCCCAGGTGATCAAGGAAGTGCAACCACCACCTTCTTCTTCTTCTTCTTCTTCAAAGGCTGTGTGGTCCACTGGTTAAAGAAAGGGCTTGTAACCAGGAGGTCCCGGTTCAAATCCCACCTCAGCCACTGACTCATTGTGTGACCCTGAGCAAGTCACTTAACCTCCTTGTGCTCCGTCTTTCGGGTGAGACGTAATTGTAAGTGACTCTGCAGCTGATGCATAGTTCACACACCCTAGTCTCTGTAACTCACCTTGGATAAAGGCGTCTGCTAAATAAACAAATAATAATAATTATTATTATTTATTTATTAGCAGATACCCTTATCCAGGGCGACTTACAATTGTTACAAGATATCACATGTTTTACATACAATTCCCCATTTATGGAGTTGGGCTTTTACTGGAGCAATCTAGGTAAAGTACCTTGCTCAAGGGTACAGCAGCAGTGTCCCCCACCTGGGATTGAACCCACAACCCTCCGGTCAAGAGCCTTAACCACTACCCCACACTGCTGCCCATTTCACTATCTGAAAGCAAGGCTTGTAAACTGGTATTTATGTTAACCTAGTATAGTACCAGATATCCTGTAGCAAAATAAAAAATGTGTTTCTTTCACTTAGCAATATAAAAAAAAAAAAAACCCTGTGTGACGTTCCACAGCACGAGTTTGGAACTGAGGTCTCCCTCAGTGTTTTAAATGATACCAGCAGAATAAAACTAGTGAAGGAAACAACGGTACACTTCATTGAAAGTATATTTAAACATTATTTCAAACATATTAAGGAGAAACCAGTTCAAACACAAATGTGGCTTTTTGTTAGATTCTTAATTTAATATTTGAATCAGTTCATAAAAGTGACCAGTAGATGGCAGAATTTTTACTTTTATTTTTTCAATGCAGTCCAGCAATCCAGTTTATTCTTGCACATTAATAACACCGCTATCAGATTTCTGTGGTGTCATTATGTTTCCATTTCAAAGCTGCTCCACATGAAACACCTCAAAGCTGCTCCACATGAAACACCTCAAAGCTGCTCCACATGAAACACCTCAAAGCTGCTCCACATGAAACACCTCAAAGCTGCTCCACATGAAACACCTCAAAGCTGCTCCACATGAAACACCTCAAAGCTGCTCCACATGAAGCACCTCAAAGCTGCTCCACATGAAACACCTCAAAGCTGCTCCACATGAAGCACCTCAAAGCTGCTCCACATGAAGCACCTCAAAGCTGCTCCACATGAAACACCTCAAAGCTGCTCCACATGAAACACCTCAAAGCTGCTCCACATGAAACACCTCAAAGCTGCTCCACATGAAACACCTCAAAGCTGCTCCACATGAAACACCTCAAAGCTGCTCCACATGAAACACCTCAAAGCTGCTCCACATGAAACACCTCAAAGCTGCTCCACATGAAACACCTCAAAGCTGCTCCACATGAAACACCTCAAAGCTGCTCCACATGAAACACCTCAAAGCTGCTCCACATGAAACACCTCAAAGCTGCTCCACATGAAACACCTCAAAGCTGCTCCACATGAAAGACCTCAAAGCTGCTCCACATGAAAAACCTCAAAGCTGCTCCACATGAAACACCTCAAAGCTGTCCACATGAAGCACCTCTGCAGTGGTATTTTTTCTAAAAATGTGCCAGTCATTTTCTGTGACCTTAATGTTTTAAAGTAATGCTGGATTTTGTTTGTTGTTTTTGCCATTTCCGCATGCATGACATACCTGAACAGTCCATACCTGTTTGAGGATTCATTGCTCCTGATCCAATCTAACTAAATCTGCATGCTGTTTGGATTAATAGACTTCTCTTCTCCTAGACAGGCAGCACAAATTGTGGAGCCGAGCAGCAAAGCAATAAAGAAAAAGCACTTCACAACAGTTCAGTGTGAAATCAATGCAAAGTTTATTAGTGGCTTCTGAATAGTGAAATGTGTAAAGGTGTTCTCTTTTAATAGCATGATCTACACTTCACACTGTCTTATAGAATGCAATTGATACACAATATATAAAGCTTTTAACATTCTATTTTAATGGCAGTGCTGATGTATATGGAAACATAATAATGTGCCCTTTATACACACACATACTGAAAAACATACAGGAACTCAAACTCAATTTCAATGCAATCCTTTCTAAATAACTAAGCCTGCCTTAGGATGTACTGCATTGTCACTCTAATTATATCATACTGATACAAAATACAAGCAAACAAGACATATTTTGCCCAAAAGGAATAAACAGCTAATGGTGATTCCACAAAAGCACCAGCTCTGTTACTGTCAAACAGTCTGAGGCAACTTCATTCTGCAGATTGTTTAGATCAATTATTCATAAACTTTACAAACTATGAATGTAGTAATAATGGTAATGTTGCAGCATGTATGTATTGCAGATTTGAGTAAAAGCAACTTTTATGAATCTTTTACTTGCAAACCTTTCATGCTTTACAGTATATTTATACAGCTCTAATATTGTGGGTCTGTCATAATTGCACACACAGCAATTTACACAATAAAAATGATAGGAATTGTATTTCAATCCCACTGCATTGAAGCAGGGCTCCAGTATACAACAAGCTTGGAGGTTCTCAGTACTTAAAGGGTACATAAGGACCTTTTTATTTGATTGTGTCGCATGTTCCCATGTGTTGCTACAACTGTTTACGGAAGGTGTGCGTATTGTTTAATTTTATATTTTGACCACTTTTTTAAACTTTTAAATTGCATTCCCTGCCTCAAGGACCTCTCAGAACTACATTTCCCATCATCCTCCTGCTCACTGGTAAATTCATCTCAGTTACATAGGTGAGCAGGAGGATGATGGTAAATGTAGTTCTGAGAGGTCCATGTAGGTACATGGGAAGCCATCGAGGCAGGGAATGCAATTTAAAAAAAAAATGAAAACAATACACACCTTACGTAAACACATGGGAACATGTAACACAATCAAATAAAAGGTCTATATGTGCCCTTTAAACACTCAAAGCAGTCAAGTTCATTCAAACCCAAAACAGCATTTGCTCCAGTACAAAGTGTACACCACGTGATATGAAAAAAGGTTGCTTCAGCTTGTGCTTGCACTGGTGCAATAGCTTAGAGGTCATTCTAGTAATATGAAGGGCACACTGCTGCCACACCCATGAAGAGATTTTTAGTTTTAGTTTCTTTTAAATAATTCACTTCTTTTCTCACCGACACTGGTACAGTAATGGTATTTTAAAAATATGATGTGTTTTTAGCATCTTTGTTTAATGTGTTCACAGAAACAAGCTTGGCATAAATCCTCACAGCATGATGAGTGAGATTCATTTCCAATGCAGTTCATTCTGAAAGAATGGGTCTTCAGTTTGACACGCTCCCCTTCTCAGTGTCTCTGGATTCAGGCTGGCTCTCACTCCTGGGGACCCCCTTCATTTACTGCAGGGTGAGAGAGAGACAAGGAATCAGTCAGCTCTCCACACACTCAAACAAGCAGGGTGGAGAGCTCAGGGACTGAGAGGGAGGGAGGCTGGCTCCAGTGTGAATTCGCTGGTGTCTTCTTAGGCTTCCTGACACATTGAAGCTCTCCCCACATTCATAACATTGATATGGCTTCTCTCCAGTGTGAATTCGCTGGTGTCTTTTTAGGCTTCCTGACTCACAGAAGCTCTCCCCACATTCATTACATTGATATGGCTTCTCTCCAGTGTGAATTCGCTGGTGTCTTTTTAGGTTTCCTGACTGCCTAAAGCTCTCCCCACATTCAACACAGTGATACGGCTTCTCTCCAGTGTGAATGCGTTGGTGTCTATTTAGGTTTCCTGACTCACTGAAGCTCTCCCCACATTCAGTACATTGATATGGCTTCTCTCCAGTGTGAAGTCGCTGGTGTATTTTAGTTTTCCTGACACATTGAAGCTCTTACCACATTCACTACAGTGGTGTGGCTTCTCTCCAGTGTGAAATATCTGGTGTTTTTTAGTTTTCCTTTGTTAGTGAAGCTTTCCCCACATTCAGTACATTGATATGGCTTCTCTCCTGTGTGAAGTCGCTGGTGTGTTTTAGGTTTCCTGACTGACTAAAGCACTCCCACATTCACTACAGTGATACTGGCTTCTCTCCAGTGTGAATTCGCTGGTGTTTTTAGTTTTCCTTTGTCAGTGAAGCTTTTCCCACATTCAAAACATTGATACTGGCGTCTCTCCAGTGTGAAATCGAAGGTGTCTTTTTAGGCTTCCTGACGCATTGAAACTCTTCCCACATTCACTACAGTGATACGGCTTCTCTCCAGTGTGAATTCGCTGGTGTTTTTTTAGTTTTCCTTTGTCAGTGAAGCTTTTCCCACATTCAAAACATTGATACGGCTTCTCTTCAGTGTGAAATCGATGGTGTCTTTTTAGGCTTCCTGACTCCATGAAACTCTGCCCACATTCATTACACTGATGTGATATCTTTGGCGGGATAGATTTTCTGTATCCTTAAACAACAAGTCAACAGATTCCCCTTCAATATGGACAGGCTCCAGTTCAGTCTCTTCTTCTTTCATGTGGACAGGCTCCAGTTCAGTCTCTTCTTCTTTAATGTGGACAGGCTCCAGTTCAGTTTCTTCTTCTTTAATGTGGACAGGCTCCAGTTCAGTCTCTTCTTCTTTAATGTGGACAGGCTCCAGTTCAGTCTGTTCTTTCATGTGGACAGGCTCCAGTTCAGTCTCTTCTTCTTTAATGTGGACAGGCTCCAGTTCAGTCTCCTCTTCTTTCATGTGGACAGGCTCCAGTTCAGTCTCTTCTTCTTTAATGTGGACAGGCTCCAGTTCAGGCATCTCCTGTTTAATGCAGATAGGTACCAACTCCATCTTTGTTCCTTGGCTTTCACCAGGATAAGGCAGTCCTGAAAGCAGAAAATGAAATGAAGTATTACGATCTGTTCTCTATCGGTGTGTTTACACTTACAACTCGGACCTGAACTGACTCAGGGTCTGTGAACGTGTGGGTTGTAGTGCGTAGTGAAAGGGTGATGCAGGTGCTCCAGACAAGGACAAACACAAAGTTCACGGTTCAAGTTCCTTTTTATTTCTTGAACAAAAATTAAATAATAAAGCTGGCTCTACCAGCAATGGGTATTGCCAGCACAAAACCGGGCTCAAATAATACAGCCAAAACAAGGGGTTGCAGGCACTAAATAATAATCACAAAACCCACAAACACAGTCATGTCTCCGGACAGTACGTACTTGTAGAGCAGGTGCGGTGCTGGAAACAGTGATGCTTGATTAAGTGCAGGTGCGGGGGGAAGTCCGGGTGAATCGCTGGCCCCAGGCTGCAGCTCCCAAATCCGTGCTTAATTATTCTGAGAATGATAGACACACGGTTGCAAAACAAACACAAAACACTTAACCCTCGCTCCAAACAGTCCTCGCTTCCTCCCATCAACCACAACAAAGGAACCGATTATGGCGTCACGTCCCCCTAAAGTACCCTCAGCCCCGCCCCCTCCGATAGCTAGTTCAATCACGTCTCCTCCAATTCATGAATGAAACTTTGCTTACCGTACTAGGGCGGGGACTCCTGGTACCGTGACGCCATCCCTTTCCTGAATGGCGGCTTCCGACTGCCCCGGAATGAACTGCGAAACATTCAGTACGGGCACGCAATTCCTGCTGTACAGTGCTCTCACAGGTCGAGAGGGAGATTGTTGATTCAGATTCATTCACGCTTTGTCACAGGGTCTATCAGATTAAGAGTCCTATCATTTGAGCCTCCGTTTACACTTGAGCACAGTCCTAGGCTGGCTTTGGCCCGTATGCGCACATAGCCCCTGAACTGCAGTGCGTGCCCGATGACATCATATCAACCACCCCTTGTGTGAAGACATTTCCCCTCCCAAAACACAGAGGCGGAAGTGTTTAAGTCAACAACAAGCCTGTCATTTGAGTCACTTGTGTGTTTCTACTCCAAGGTGGTCATTCCGTGCCAATTAAGATTTCATTATGTCATCAGAAATGGAGCGAAGCATTGAAAGCGTGCAAATCAGATGTTTCAAGAAACAGGTGTTATTGTCTTCATTTACACATCTGTCTGGCAACTCGTCTCACATGGAAATGTAAACAGTAACTCCCATGTATTTTCAAGGTACTTTTATTATTCCAAGGACACAGAGAAAGCAGGCAGGTGGCAGAGTGTTCAGCTTCAGAGCCCCACAGGTGTGGAATGATCTGCCTCGATTTGGAAGGGGGCACCATCTCTTGCTGCTTTTAAGCCTTCCGCTGCGGTCAACATTCTACCTGTTTGAGGTCGGACTGACATAGCGTGACTTTCGGCTTGTGTATCAGGATCATTTTACACCAAATTGTTTGATGGGTGCGTAATGTGAAGAAGTTCAACATCAGATAGATCTGTCAACTCATCAACACTTTCTGTAATAAAAATTAAAGTTTTCTTTTGGGTCAGTGTGACAAACACAGTGATTCTTAGTGGTAAATCTCCCTCCTGACCTGTCAGCGCGCTAAGTAGCGAGAACAGAGTTGTACCTTGGACGGGCTGGCCCGACAGTTATTTCCCAGGGTTCAAGGGAAGACGGCCAGCTAGAAAGGGGGTGGAACTCTGGTTAATTAACTCATTGACCTGGAAGGGAAAAGACATGGCAGTCGCAGATTGGAGGGGCAGCTGCACTCGTTTACCAAGGGGTCATGTGTGATGGCATAAATGGGGACGGAGAATCGCAATCTGTTCCTTCGGTTTGGTTACGAGAAAATAACCTGGAAGGACCTGTGCAGTATCGTGATAACTTATCGTGAGTGTTTTGTTTTGCCTATAGTTGTTGCTTGTTGTATTAATAGACGGCTAACACATTCCAGAGCTGTTGCCAAGGGCCAGCACAAAACCTGGAACAGCACTGCACTATTGTCACTGATAAATCTGTACAACCCACCACGAGCACTACAGCATGCACCCAGGACTGGTGACCGTGTATTTATATTGTAGGAGGGATACTTGTGTGTTTTATTTGAGACTGCAAACCCGTTATTATTTACCCGTGCTCTACACATTGCTGTGTATTGCCAGGGATCATTATTTGGTCACCAGACCTGGATTGTTAAAATAAATTACTTCCAACTGGATTACAAATCTCTGTCTGATAATTACACACCACATCACTCCTGCACCTGTACACTGCAAACCACTTTGCCACAGTCGGTAAGCATTCTTGGTACTGTAAAGCAATTTAGTCTGCTCTCCAGTAAAGCTGCACTTTAAAATCATGGTATATACCAGCCATCTAAACCGAAACCTAAGAGACTGAAATGCTGCACCTCATAATAAAATGTATTTCTCTTGGGCTGGGGCTTCAGTGAAATGCATTTTGATTGGACGGTCATCTGTGATGTTTATCCTATGAATATTTTGTTTTCTGGTAAGCTTGTACTTGTGATCGCTGAATCTCCGACAGAGAAAAAATAAATAAACTCACTCATCTAGCTTTCTGTCTAACTGCTTTTGTTTTGAAAGTATATAAAACCATCCCTGATTGGTTGTTGGAGCCTTTGGAGATGTCAGTCATTTGGTAAGCAACCAATAGTAACACCTTAAAATGGGCATCTACCGTCACCATTACATCATCGTTCACATATGAATGATTTATAGCAGCTGTTTTGGGGACCAGGTAGGAGATGTGAATAGTCAGATAGTTTTCCAAATGGTTTCATGTGGGTACATCCGGCATTAACATTTTTGAAAATCCAGTATTGCACCGAATATAGCCTTGCCGGCAAATAATATTTCTCAAGAACAGGCAAGGATAGCTCTCCTAGTTTAGAGAGCAAGAGTCTCCTTTTCTTTATTCAGCAGACAGATTGGCAGCATTTTCCAGCATTTCTATTATTAATTCTAATTATTATCCTGATTATTGGTAGCGAAAACTTAGTTCCAATCTTCACATAATATAATGATTTACATGCAAATAAACATTTTCTCATCCAACTAACAGTATGATTTTTCAAGCAGGTAGGTCATTTATTTACAAGTTCCCTAACAATCAAATTATTATATAATGATGTAAGTGCTGTCAGCTGCTTTTGTACATGTCAAACTACTGAAACTTATAGAAATATCATTAAAATAGCACTTTCACCCTTTGCAGGAAATGAAATCACCGAGCAAATTTTCAGAAACTTCGCTCATATCAATAACAATCTTATGTGTAGACATTATTCTTGAAATGTTTCTTTGTAATGGCTTATCCCACAAGGTTGAGATTAAACGTTGGGGCCATTTACAAAAGATGCATGTTAAATACAGAACAGTAAAACATTGCAATACAACCGCCTATTATAATCCTGTTGAGTGCTTGAAACACTGATGAAAGTCATTCTACACATCATATATTATTATTATTATTATTATTATTATTATTATTATGTAGTAGTAGTAGTATTCTAAGCTCTCTGCATAAAACAGTGACCATTGGGACTGATGCTAAACGAAAGCCAGAGTGTGTTTCATTTACAACGCAACGGAGTATGGTGTGGGTGTACTTGATCAAATGGCACGGCTGTATTCTGTCAAAGGTGCTTCTCACAGGTGGCCTGTGGCTGTTTTATAATGTTTTGGACCTGGCTTTTGTTTTGTACAAGGAGTGCACCGGGAACACAATCTCCCGGAGGAACTTCATTCTGCAGCTAGCCCTGGAGCTGCGGCAGAAACATTTTGATAAGAGAAGTGCAATCCGGCTTGCAAATGCCCCTCAACCTTCAGCCAGCGCTGCACCCACTGGCACACGGAGGAAAAGACAATGCCAGGTTGCTAAATGCAACAGAAACAAAACTTTGGATGCCTGTGCCCGTTGTGAAAAGACAGTCTGTGGTACATGCACTGGTAAAGTTGAAAAGTGTGTTTTCTGTGTGGATTGTACTAATTAGACAGCTGTAATAGATGTGCCTTTGAACTCTGCTTCCCTCAAAGCGCATTCATGTCGCTTGTTATGTTACATGTTTGTTTTATTTTTAGATCTAGTTATTTATTTTTTATAATTCTGTACGTGCATACAACTTTCTACACCTGTTTACACAGTAGTTTATTGTGTAATGTTTATTATAGTTTTTCATATTTATGTATATGTGCTATACAGTGTTTCTGCTGTGCAAATGTTATATATGGTGTTCACAAATAAAAATATGAAGTTGGATCCGATTGTTTTTCATTTTCATATCGAAGCTGTTTTAATGAACCACTGCGCGGTTGTAACTAGTCAGAAATGTCGGTGGTTCTAGTGTTAATTTGAAAATGCACAAAACAACTCAACTTATGTAGGAGTTTTAAAGCTAAAACTCTGACTTGTTTCACATAACTTTGTTAATTCATTGCCACATCTGTTTATAGTTATTTTCTGCATTCCATCACGACTAAATTGATTGCAAATGTGTTATTTTAAATAGGAGACTGTGAACAAGATGGGGTGTGGGTGACGTCAGACCAGAAACACAAAACCAAAACAAACAGGTACTGGCGGGGCCACACTGAAACGCTACGGCGTTCAGTTCATTTATTAAACAATAGTAAATAAAAGATTTCAACAAACACAAAACAGCAGTGTGGAGTAGTGGTTAGGGCTCTGGACTCTTGACCGGAGGGTCGTGGGTTCAATCCCAGGTGGGGGACACTGCTGTTGTACCCTTCAGCAAGGTACTTTACCTAGATTGCTCCAGTAAAAAACCCAACTGTATAAATGGGTAATTTTATGTAAAATAATGTGATATATGTATAATGTGATATCTTGTAACAATTGTAAGTCGCCCTGGATAAGGCGTCTGCTAGAAATAAATAATAATAATAACAAAACAAAAGGAACCAAACAAGTATCGTGCTGGTATTGAGCCAGCAAGTATTTTATATTCTGGCCAAGGGGTTAACTAACTATTAATTATCTCATTACCCTCGGCCATAGTCTGCACGAGTTTAATAAGGATGCGTGACTGTCAGCTAGTTAAATAATCAGTAGCTGATCAGTCAGCATCTTCACAGGTTTTAAAACACAAAATACAAAACAATACCAAATAACGGCAGCGGCTTTTCATCCACACACAAACAATAATACAAATAATAATATAACCAAAGGGCACTCATCTCTATTAATAATACAAATAATCATATAAACAAAGGGCACTCATCTCTATTAATAATACAAATAATAATATAAACAAAAGGCACTCATCTCTATTAATAATACAAATAATCATATAAACAAAGGGCACTCATCTGTATTAATAATACAAATAATAATATAACCAAAGGGCACTCATCTCTATTAATAATACAAATAATAATATAACCAAAGGGCACTCATCTCTATTAATAATACAAATAATAATATAAACAAAGGGCACTCATCTCTATTAATAATACAAATAATAATATAACCAAAGGGCACTCATCTCTATTAATAATACAAATAATAATATAAACAAAGGGCACTCATCTCTATTAATAATACAAAATAATAATATAAACAAAAGGCACTCATCTCTATTAATAATACAAATAATAATAATATAAACAACAAAAATTACTTTATTTGCAGCAGATGTTTTAGGGCAAAAATTCAGAGTATAAAGTAATGTACTGACTGTCATGAAGTGCTGCAGTAATTGGGTGCACCGATAAAGATTTTCTTGTCCGATGCTGATAGTCGATGGTTCTCTGCCCATATCTGTCGATACCCATAATAATAGACATTGCATGTAAGCTATTGTAAACTACTAGAACAAGACACAGGGCCAAATTTAAACTGTTTTACAATTATGAATGTTAAAATGAACAGGTACTGTTTACGTGTTGCATTTACTTCAGAAAATGAATACAAAGAATAACAAAGTATTATACTGTGTGCTGGGCAGCAATTTACACATTTGTTTTCTAACAGTCACACAAAAATAACACTTTGCATTTGTACAAGTAAAAACAATTCTGTAGAAAAAACATCTATAATGTGACATGAACTTGTATAGCCACTTGCTGTCTAGCATTGCGTATCATAACCTCTACCTGTACTGTACAGTAGAAAAGAAACATAGTCTAGGCAATGTGAACTACAACAGCGGTCGTTCCATTCTTATTGTAAGCATACACTGCTTCAAAATGAAGCACAACTTCAACTGTTCACTTCATCAAAAACAAAAAGATCTCATGAAAATAACTGCTTACAAAATTCAGACAAGCTTGAATTTGTTACTAAACAAGACGGCACAGTAATCAATTACAGCTTCAAAAAGCCACAGAACACACCCGCAACCAATGAGATTGAGCAAGATACACAATTACAAATAATTATAATAATAATTATTATTTTAAACCATCAATGTTATTTAGGATTCAATCTATTGTTTTTTAAAGCATCAGAATAATATTCTACTCGCAGTTCATCGTTGGATTTAATGCAGCATCAAGTCTGTTCTGCTGCACACAACTCGCTATCCTATTGATGTCTTCAGATATTAAAAATCCAAACACCGCTCTTTTGAGGCTTATTTACTGCAGGATGATCACACGTTACACAGCACTGGGAAAATGAGTGTCTCAATGTTCTTGCATCATTAGTAAGCATGCCTGAGCAAACATTAAATTCTGTGCTGGATGAAATTCAATCATGAATATGGGTGTACATTATCAGCTAAAATAACACACACTGCAGATAGACGATTGTGTGTGTTTTCATTTCCTCTTATCGGTGCCATGCAGACAGGCTCCCGATTATCAGAGCACCCTATTATTAAATAAAAACATGGAAACTGGCACAGAAATAAGAAATAAAAGCTTCTTGAAGTGCGTCCTGAATGGTTATAATAACGCGATGCAAAGTGAAATGCAAGTGCTTTGAATGAAGTGACTGAACTAACATGATGAGACTTCAGTTTAAAGGTGCGTGTATTTTGTTGATCTTACAGTAAATCAATGAATTACAGAATATTTAAAAGTAACCCTTGCGTGTTTCAGCACATTGCCACCAACTGTCATTTTAACATTTTACTATGGAGGCGTTAACATGAACACAAAAATGTAAGACCAGCAGATGACAGAAAACACTTTAATCCCCATTAAGATGAGCAACATGATTGTTTGGTCTTGAGATCTGTTTATATGGTCTCATGACAATGTGCTCTGGTGCCCTTTAGTGATTTCAATTAATATTTAGCTTGTGCATGATAAGACATGGGATTACTCTGCAATCTCATCAAGCTTACTACCAGTCACGTCCAGAACTGTCACGTCCATGACGCTAATCTGGGCACTTACTATTAAGAAAG
>JAGXEW010001222.1:0-26053 GCA_030684275.1 Acipenser oxyrinchus oxyrinchus | reverse complement strand
TCTGCTCTACAAACCCTTTGTTCCTGGTGAGAGCTACTCTACAAACCTGTTCCTGGTGAGCTACTCTCCAAACCTGTTTCTGGTGAGAGCTACTCTCCAAACCCTTTGTTCCTGGTGAGAGCTACTCTCCAAACCCTTTGTTCCTGGTGAGAGCTGCTCTACAAACCTGTTCCTGGTGAGAGCTACTCTCCAAACCCTTTGTTCCTGGTGAGAGCTACTCTCCAAACCCTTTGTTCCTGGTGAGAGCTGCTCTACAAACCTGTTCCTGGTGAGAGCTACTCTCCAAACCCTTTGTTCCTGGTGAGAGCTACTCTACAAACCCTTTGTTCCTGGTGAAAGCTGCTCTACAAACCTGTTCCTGGTGAGAGCTACTCTCCAAACCTGTTCCTGGTGAGAGCTACTCTACAAACCCTTTGTTCCTGGTGAGGGCTACTCTCCAAACCTGTTCCTGGTAAGAGCTACTCTCCAAACCTGTTCCTGGTGAGAGCTACTCTACAAACCCTTTGTTCCTGGTGAGAGCTGCTCTACAAACCCTTTGTTCCTGGTTAGAACTACTCTCCATCTTCTCCTCCCTCTGTGAGCTGACTTCATTAGGTCTCTGTAAAAATATTTAATGACATGTTTTCAACGTGTGCCAAAATCCTAGCACCTACTGCCTTGGAGGTGGAAATGGCCAACACAAATTCAAAAGAAACAGGTCTCAATAACATTGGGTTTGACTTTGCTGAATGATGCATCTTAAGTATGAAGCTTGGAATAGAAGCTTCCTTGCTCAAGGGTGGATATATATGACAATGGGAAACGTATGTCCTTCCTTACTACTGTCTAGAAACAATTGTGTCCAATAGTTTTATTTATATTTCTGAATATAATCAGTTAACAAAAAAATGCCTTTGGAATACACTTTTAGCCTTCTCCCTTCAATACTGTAACTCAGAATTTTGATTTATTTATTCCTAAATTGAGTTTTTTTTTGTTAGAAGTAGTTTCTGTGGTTTTAATGAATCCATGCCTCCTATTGTGAGCCTTGCATGCCACACTCGCATGCCGGATCTATTTGTACTGCTTAGTTCTCGCTTCAGGCATTTCACCGTGGTGTGTTTTGTATACTCTTGGTTCCTCAGCACCATGGCATATTATCTGTATCAGCTAATGATTTAACTTCATAGCTAGATTTAACCCAGAAGACAATAAATAGGATTGGTAAGACCTTTTCAAAATCTGCAATAAATCATTGTAAAGTGCCAAATTGGGAATTCTGCAGAGTGTGTATGCATGAATGCATTTTCAGCTATAAAGGTATTTGAAAACTTCACAAAACTTGAGGCAAGTTTACTAAGCGTTCGAAGGGGATTCAAAATAAAAGGATGGATTTATTCATGGCCATGTATATTTGAAGAGACAGGGGGGTAACTGCACATATAAACACACTCTGCCTGAAAGAGACTGTGACATTGTTATTAATTGTAAATGGACATGTGCTTTTCCCTGGCAAATGCACGACTATTACCCAGAAAAAAGAGCATTTTCGTTTCAAAAGTATAAAACGTAGTCAAATATCTGTTTGTGAAATTGCTGTATTAATGTATGGTCATTCAGATTAACAAGTGGTTACGCTCAGATGATCTTATCAATCGAACAATACATATTAATACAATGTGATATTTTGTAACAACTGTAAGTTGCCCTGGATAAGGGCGTCTGCTAAGAAATAATAAAGAAATGTTAGTTTGCACTGATAGTAGAGAGGGGGGTTTTCACAGAACCAGTCTCTTCAGACGTTATCTTTTCTGCATGGCCCTTGTATTCCACACCCCGTTGAGGTTTTATAGAGGATGACACTTTACAGGAAGTGTCTGTGATGTAGAACACCTGCAGAAAGCACTGTGAGCTGCTCATACTTGGTACATGATGAGCTCTCATGGGCGTCTGGAGGGATCTGCATTCATTTATATTTGCTGTAAAGAGTAAGGCAATGGAGCGTGTCTAAATCACTTATTGAAATATACCACCACAACCCTCCACGTATCAGCATAAAGGTCAGTAGTTGTCCAAAACAAATAACTGACCTTTTAATAAATTTAAGAACCTTGCAGGAATGAAACCTGTATTCATTCTCGCTGCATCCATTTCCAGGAAAAAATAATTGACCTTTAAAGATCATTGAGGGGCTAAATCAGGATTTCTAGGTCATTCTTTTTTCTTCTTCTTCTTTTCGTATTCCTGTCCAGCTTCCTTAATGTTAGAGTGAAACTTCTTAAAACAGCTCTGAGATCATCAATCACCAGGGGGCGGTTTTTCAAAACTTTTAATTTGAATCAAAGTGATCCGGATTTTGTAATCCTATATTTTGTGATCACGATTACTTTTATCTGGATCATTTTGATGTAGTTTTTCAGAAAATGTCACTGCTGGATTACATTTATCCAGATAACAAATAATCACGACTACGAAATCCAGTTTGCTGAAGTAGGCTAGTTCTTAATATATATATTTTATTTTTTACGAGGCCTTATTTATGATATAACCTAATTTAACAAAATAAATAAGATTGTGGTAATAATGATTAATACACAACTTTATTTGTTTTGTTTTATTTTTTAATTTTTTTAAAAAAAATCTAAATCACTTTTAATGTTAGTGCACATATAACACATGCAAATGATGGTTATTTTATTTATGTTTAGAAATTAAAATAACTAAATCTAAATTGAATAAAATAAAACTTTTGAAAAAAGGATATGTGTTTTTTTAAGACATCTTCCTTGTCTTCCTCGTCGGTCGGAGTCCAGTAACTCAGATGAGCTTTAAGGAGGTGTATGTGAAGGCGTATTCATATGCTTTTCTGTTAAAGCTATACCACTAAATATGTGTTTTCCTTTTTGCTTGAATGGATACAAAACTTGAATAAATATGTAAATATTATATTCTAACACTCTATTTGGACATATAGTGTGTGTTTCCTTAGTATACTAGTATACTAAGAGAAATACCCTGTCACAACCTGTCATACACTAAGAGAAATACCCTGTCACAACCTGTCATACACTAAGAGAAATACCCTGTCACAACCTGTCATACACTAAGAGAAATACCCTGTCACAACCTGTCATACACTAAGAGAAATACCCTGTCACAACCTGTCATACACTAAGAGAAATACCCTGTCACAACCTGTCATACACTAAGAGAAATACCCTGTCACAACCTGTCATACACTAAGAGAAATACCCTGTCACAACCTGTCATACACTAAGAGAAATACCCTGTCACAACCTGTCATACACTAAGAGAAATACCCTGTCACAACCTGTCATACACTAAGAGAAATACCCTGTCACAACCTGTCATACACTAAGAGAAATACCCTGTCACAACCTGTCATACACTAAGAGAAATACCCTGTCACAACCTGTCATACACTAAGAGAAATACCCTGTCACAACCTGTCATACACTAAGAGAAATACCCTGTCACAACCTGTCATACACTAAGAGAAATACCCTGTCACAACCTGTCATACACTAAGAGAAATACCCTGTCACAACCTGTCATACACTAAGAGAAATACCCTGTCACAACCTGTCATACACTAAGAGAAATACCCTGTCACAACCTGTCATACACTAAGAGAAATACCCTGTCACAACCTGTCATACACTAAGAGAAATACCCTGTCACAACCTGTCATACACTAAGAGAAATACCCTGTCACAACCTGTCATACACTAAGAGAAATACCCTGTCACAACCTGTCATACACTAAGAGAAATACCCTGTCACAACCTGTCATACACTAAGAGAAATACCCTGTCACAACCTGTCATACAGTAAGAGAAATACCCTGTCACAACCTGTCATACACTAAGAGAAATAACTCACCAAAGTAAGGTAAAAATAAAAATCTTCTTCTTCTTCTTCTTCTTCTTCTTCTTCTTCTTCTTCTTCTTCTTCTTCTTCTTCTTCTTCTCCTCCTTCTCCTTCTCCTTCTCCTTCCATATTTTTTGCAGACCCTAGACACTTTTCTCCACGCATATGTATATTACAGGACATCCGAGTTTTGATGACAATTAACTTGTTTTGTCACCATGGAAATATACTGGGGAACACACTTACTGTGACGTCTATATCATTTATATTAAATGATTCATTTCTGTTTTAAAATGGAACATTTGCCTGCAAAAATATCTTTCTTTATATAAAAGAAGATCTAGTGTACGTGGGATTTGAAACTATAACCTTCAGTTTGCAAGTGTGTCTTACTGTCAGTGCTTGTGGCAAAGTGCCCCCCTGTGTATATTGTATTGTAGCGATCCGTGTATTGTGTCTGCGTACTGTATTCCCTCTTGTTTCTACTGTCTGTTAATGCCGCTGTATTGTGTTCCTCTCCCCGTCTGTATTACCTGTGGCTGTGGGGTCGCTCTGTCTCTGGCTGTGCGAGCTGTCCCTGTCATTGGCTGTTTGTTGTATGTGCCCATTGGTCCTGGTGTGCGGCTGGGGACCAATGGGATAGCTGTTCGCTCTGGCACCCGATTAGAATAAAGGGGCGGGGCTAAGGTATAAAAGGGGGCGTTGCACGCTCATAGGAAGGGATGCAGAGCAAGGGGCTAGAGCAGTGGGCTCTGAAAGAGGTTCATAAATAAAGCCTTGAACTTGGAAACGGCGTGTTGTCTCCTTCTATCCTGCACACTGCGTGAAACGCTACACTGGTGTCAGAAGCGGGATCAAAACAACAAGTAATTCAGCGTTGAGCAAGAGCCGGATAGAAGACAGTGATGGACCAATGGCTGTGGTACGACCCCGAGCCGTCACGGAACCGGTGGGACGGCGGACTGGAGGATTTCCTCGGTGGCTTAGAGGAGGAGTTGGTGCCTTGCCTGCGGGAGATCGGGCACCAAGTGGCGTGCTGCCCCTTCCAGGAGGAAGGGGACCTACTGCCTGCCAGCGGAAGGCGGAGGAGGGGTGGCCGTTCGAGGAGGCTAGCGAAGGATTCTGGACCATCTCCAGTGTGTGAGATGGAGGGCCTGCCGCCGCCGCCTGAGAGCGCCCTGCCGCGCCGCCTGAGAGAGCGCCGCTGCCGCCGCCGCCTGAGAGCGCCGCCGCTGCCGCCTGAGAGCGCCGCCGCCGCCGCCGCCGCCGCCGCCGCCGCCCGCCGCCGCCGCCGCCTGAGAGCGCCGCCGCCGCCGCCCGCCTGAGAGCGCCGCTGCCGCCGCCGCCGCCTGAGAGCGCCGCTACGCCGCCGCCGCCTGAGAAGCGCCGCTGCCGCCGCCGCCGCCTGAGAAAGCGCCGCTGCCGCCGCCGCGCGCCGCCGCCGCCTGAGAGAGCGCCGCTGCCGCCGCCGCCGCCTGAGAAAGCGCCGCTGCCGCCGCCGCCTGAGAGCGCCGCTGCCGCCGCCGCCGCTGAGAGAGCGCCGCCTGAGAAAGAGAGCGCCGCTGCGCCGCCGCCGCCTGAGAAAGCGCGCGCTGCCGCCTGAGAAGAGAGCGCCGCTGCCGCCTGAGAAAGAGAGAGCGCCGCTGCCGAGAAAGAGAGAGCCGCTGCCGCCTGAGAAAGAGAGCGCCGCTGCCGCCTGAGAAAGAGCCGCGCTGCTGCCGCCTGAGAAAGAGCCGCTGCCGCCTGAGAAGAGTGCCGCTGCCGCCTGAGAAAGAGCCGCCGCCTGAGAGAGTGCCGCTGCCGCCTGAGAAAGAGCCGCCGCCTGAGAGAGCGCCGCTGCCGCTGCCTGAGAGAGTGCTGCTGCCGCCTGAGAAGAGAGTGCCGCTACTGCCTGAGAAAGAGCCGCCGCCTGAGAAAGAGAGAGCGCCGCTGCCGCCTGAGAAAGAGCCGCCGCCTGAGAGAGCGCCGCTGCCGCCTGAGAGAGTGCCGCTGCCGCCTGAGAGAGTGCCGCTGCCGCCTGAGAAAGAGCCGCCTGAGAAAGAGAGCCGCCGCTGCCGCCTGAGAAAGAGCCGCCGCCTGAGAGAAGCGCCGCTGCCGCCTGAGAAAGAGCGCCGCCTGAGAAGTGCCGCTGCCGCCTGAGAAAGAGCCGCCGCTGAGCGCCGCTGCGCCGCCGCCTGAAGAGCGCCGCCGCTGCCTGAGAAAGCATCACTGCTACTTGCCTTATTAAAGAGCTACCGCTGCAAGTGCCAGTCCTTTTAAGGCTCCTGCAAAGTGTCACCAAGGCACAGGAGCAAAGAGAACCGCTGCAGAGGAGCCCAGATCTGCCGCCGCCTGAGGGAGAAACCTTGTTGCCGGAGAGCGAGCTCCTGATACTGGGGTGCCGAGAGTCACTCAGGTCAGCAGAGGATGGCCCGCCGGCTCACCCACCAAAGGCCGTGTATTGTGTCTGCGTACTGTATTCCCTCTTGTTTCTACTGTCTGTTAATGCCGCTGTATTGTGTTCCTCTCCCCCCGTCTGTATTACCTGTGGCTGCGGGGTCGCTCTGTCTCTGGCTGTGCGAGCTGTCCCTGTCATTGGCTGTTTGTTGTATGTGCCCATTGGTCCTGGTGTGCGGCTGGGGACCAATGGGATAGCTGTTCGCTCTGGCACCCGATTAGAATAAAGGGGCGGGGCTAAGGTATAAAAGGCGCTGCACGCTCATTGGGAGGGATGCAGAGCAAGGGCTAGAGCAGTGGGCTCTGAAAGAGGTTCATAAATAAAGCCTTGAACTTGGAAGCGGCGTGTTGTCTCCTTCTATCCTGCACACTGCGTGAAACGCTACACTGGTGTCAGAAGCGGGATCAAAACAACAAGTAATTCAGCGTTGAGCAAGAGCGGATAGAAGACAGTGATGGACCAATGGCTGTGGTGCGACCCCGAGCCGCCACGGAACCGGTGGGACGGCGGACTGGAGGATTTCTTCGGTGGCTTAGAGGAGGAGGGTTGGTGCCTTGCCTGCGGGGAGATCGGGCACCAGTGGCGTGCTGCCCTTCCAGGAGGAAGGGGACCTACTGCCTGCCAGCGGAGGCGGAGGAGGGGTGGCCGCTCGAGGAGGCTAGCGAAGGATTCTGGACCATCTCCAGTGTGTGTGAGATGGAGGGCCTGCCGCCGCCGCCGCCTGAGAGCGCCCTGCCGCCGCCGCCTGAAAGAGCGCTGCCGCCGCCGCCTGAGAGAAGCGCCGCTGCCGCCTGAGAGCGCAGCTGCCGCCGCCGCCGCCGCCGCCCGCCGCCGCCGCGCCGCCGCCTGAGAAGCGCCCGCCGCCGCCCGCCGCCGCCTGAGAGAGCGCCGCTGCCGCCCGCCGCCGCCTGAGAAGCGCCGCTGCGCCGCCGCCGCCTGAAAGCGCCGCTGCCGCCGCCGCCGCCTGAAGAGCACCGCTGCCGCCGCCCCGCCGCCGCCGCCGCCGCTGAGAAGCGCCGCTGCCGCCGCCGCCTGAAAGAGCGCGCTGCCGCCGCCGCCTGAAGCGCCGCTGCCGCCGCCGCCGCCTGAGAGCCGCTGCCGCCTGAGAAAGAGAGAGCGCCGCTGCCGCCTGAAGAAAGAGAGCGCCGCTGCCGCCTGAAAGAGAGAGCGCCGCTGCCGCCTGAAAGAGAGCGCGCGCTGCCGCCTGAGAAGAGAGCGCTGCTGCCGCCTGAGAAAGAGCCGCCGCCTGAGAGTGCCGCTGCCGCCTGAGAGAAGAGCCGCCGCCTGAGAGAGCGCGCTGCCGCCTGAAGAAGAACCGCCTGAGAGCGCCGCTGCCGCCTGAGAAGAGCGCCGCTGCCGCCTGAGAGAGTGCCGCTACGCCTGAGAGAGTGCCGCCTGAGAAAGAGCCGCCTGAGAAAGAGAGAGCGCCGCTGCCGCCTGAGAAAGAGCCGCCGCCTGAGAGAGCGCCGCTGCCGCCTGAGAGAGTGCCGCTGCCGCCTGAGAGAGTGCCGCTGCCGCCTGAGAAAGAGCCGCCGCCTGAGAAAGAGAGAGCGCCGCTGCCGCCTGAGAAAGAGCCGCCGCCTGAGAGAGCGCCGCTGCCGCCTGAGAAAGAGCCGCCGCCTGAGAAAGTGCCGCTGCCGCCTGAGAAAGAGCCGCCGCCTGAGCGCCGCTGCCGCCGCCGCCTGAGAGAGCGCCGCCGCTGCCTGAGAAAGCATCACTGCTACTTGCCTTATTAAAAGAGCTACCGCTGCAAGTGCCAGTCCTTTTAAGGGCTCCTGCAAGGGGTGTCACCAAGGCACAGGAGCAAAGAGAACCGCTGCAGAGGAGCCCAGATCTGCCGCCGCCTGAGGGAGAAACCTTGTTGCGGGAGAAGCGAGCTCCTGATACTGGGGTGCCGAGTCACTCAGGTCAGCAGAGGATGGCCGCCGCTCACCCACCAAAGGTGCCCCTGTGTATATTGTATTGTAGCGATCCGTGTATTGTGTCTGCGTACTGTATTCCCTCTTGTTTCTACTGTCTGTTAATGCCGCTGTATTGTGTTCCTCTCCCCGTCTGTATTACCTGTGGCTGTGGGGTCGCTCTGTCTCTGGCTGTGCGAGCTGTCCCTGTCATTGGCTGTTTGTTGTATGTGCCCATTGGTCCTGGTGTGCGGCTGGGGACCAATGGGATAGCTGTTCGCTCTGGCACCCGATTAGAATAAAGGGGCGGGGCTAAGGTATAAAAGGGGGCGTTGCACGCTCATAGGAAGGGATGCAGAGCAAGGGGCTAGAGCAGTGGGCTCTGAAAGAGGTTCATAAATAAAGCCTTGAACTTGGAAACGGCGTGTTGTCTCCTTCTATCCTGCACACTGCGTGAAACGCTACAGTATGTTACGTGTTGTGTGTAAATGTTGGTGTATAGGCATTGGTACACGGGATATAAGCGGGTCTGTGTTTCACGTGTATTTAAAAATGTAGATTTGTATTTAGGCACGAGGATGGCACAAATCACTTCACGTGCAAGTAAAAAGTAATAATGTGAGCACGGGGAATTGCACTTTATTAATTCACGTGCAGTTGTACCGAGATTCTAATTGAATGATTGACTAGCAATCGAGTCTCGGTACAACTGCATAAAAGCAGCATGTTTTCACTCACTCGGGTTGTGTGTTCGGTGAGTGGAGAACGGGATAGGAGACGGAGGTAATAGTGGTAAAAGAATAAGTAGTTAAAGAAGCTCACCGTGTTTGTCTGTGTAGTCCGTTTTGTTTGTCTCTTTATTTTGGCCTCAAGTGCCGCGTCCTGTGTTTTTGTTTGTTACAACCTTTTTATTTTGCTGTTCTGTTTTAAGTATTAAATGCTGAGCGCGATCACGCACTCAGCTTCATCAAAACCCCAAGTCTGTGTGTTTCTATCTCTGGTCTGAGTTCCTCCCTGCAGCCAGCCTGTCACAGTGCTACACGATTAGTTGAGAAAATAACCAGTAATTTAAAAGTCAACCAGCTGAGATTCTCGGAACTTGGAGATTCTTTAGAGTCGTCATTATTCTGAGATTCTGATCTTGATCTCTGAAAAATGTGCTTCCTGTTAGTGTAATGCTCATAGTGGTCCCTATTGGGCAAGGAAGTACAGTTTCCTTTTGATACTGGTTGATGAGAGTAAGAATATTTGTGGTCCCCACTGGACAAAAGGAACATTAATTTCTGGGAATTAGCTATGCTGAAGTATAGCCTATATATTTGGTAAAAGTAAAACATAAATAAATAAATACATTAATAAATATTGAAATAAATGAATACATAAATCAATACATAGACATGTCTTTATTTATCTATCTTGATATGTATGTATTTATTTTTCACTATCAGATATAAACACTGCCATTTAATACTGTATGAAATGAAAATAAATACTCAACAGTTCTTGTTAATTGTACATTAGTGATGATTTTTGTACATAAAGGTCATCATGTTTTCATATATTTTTACTTTCAAATTAAAAAATATATTGGAATGACCCAGACAATTGGTTTGTTGCAGAACTTGTTGCCTTTTCAGTTTGTCAGGAATTCTCTGTAGTTTCAAATAAAACAAACATTTTGAGAATTCAACACTGCCTCCCTGAGTACTACTTCCTAAACATGAAAACGTTACAATATCAGTGCTCCACCAGTCAACTCCCCCCAAAAATGTGCTGGAACACACTCTATAATTTGAACAACAGTTAAAAATTAACTAACAATAACATTATTGTTAATAAATACAGTATTGTACACTGATGTGGAAATATGGAAATTTAACTTACCTGTCAAAGTTTTTATAGGCTTCTTGTTAACCACAGATAAGTGGGACAGTATCCCACTATGCTTTTTATCAGACATTACTATCAGCGGTGTGGCTAATAAAGGTTTGGTGGAGTTGAACAGATAGATTGAACAAATAAACATGAACAGATTGTTATTGCCCATCCACTGTGACCACACTCAGTCTCAGAATGAGGCAACGGCGATATTCTTTGATACATTTTCACATGTGTGTGATCAAATAAATTCGAACATAGTTTGTTGGAAAAGATTTCTATTTATTTTCAAAAATGTACCAAAAAGGACTCGAAAGCACTGTACAATATACTACATGAGCGGATCAAGCTTATTATGATAGTTTGCAAAATCACATGAAAGCTTTCAATACAATCAGGATAACACATAATCATTATTTACAAAATCAGATGAAAGCTTTCAATACAATCAGGATAACACATAATCATTATTTACAAAATCAGATGAAAGCTTTCAATACAATCAGGATAACACATAATCATTATTTACAAAATCAGTTGAAAGCTTTCAATACAATCAGGATAACACATAATCATGATTTACAAAATCTTGTTCGTCTCATTGCTTGTTAAAACTGTAACTTACTGCTTGCAAATGTTGTAAAATGGAACAAACTTTGTGATGCGAAAGCGAGGGGTCTGCACTGCAGCCTGCATTGGAAGCATGTCTTGGGTTCGATTCCCACACGGGTTTATATTGCAAACTTAAAAAATAAATAAATGTATTTTATTTATGTGTAATAAACACCTTTTTAATGTGAAAAATGTAGTTGATGACTCTTTCATTAAACATACATACTTTTGCGCACATAACTTTAACGTGCATATATATATATATATATATATATATATATATATATATATATATATATATATATATATATATATATATATATATCTCCTACCCAAAATGCATTAGCTCTGACTGAGGACCTCGTCCTTAAAGATGCAAGAAGTAAAAGTTAAAACACTTTTCCAGTTAAAAATAAATAAATAAATGCTGGGTTATCCATGAATTGTGAACAATGGAAACTACATTAATAAGACCCATAGTGTTGTAGGCAGAGTGGTTCATTGCCCTCCCCAAGGTCGTTATGGCGTCCATGGCTGCTTCTTGCTGATTTGATCTGAGAACAGGCTTCTTCCTCTTCCTATTCTGTTTCATACACCTTTTTAACACAGAGACTCTGAACAGAGTGAATATGGGGATTGTAGATGACAAGCTGTCATGATGACAGGCTGTCGGATATGATTTTAATGTCACATGTGCCATCAATAGGTAATCCTTAAGGCAAATACTGTACTGTGTATCGATAACTTAAAGAGAGAGCAAAAATAGGCGTGGAAAAAGTGGTGAAGCTAATTTGTGAATGCTTTTTATTCTTCGTATTTAATGTTAATATGTGAATCTGTGAATTTGTAGACAGTTTTCAGAGAAATCATTTTGTAATTATTTAATATTTCTGCTGCAAATCAGTGCAGATGTCCAGGTGTAGCAGATGTTCGTTCTTTCTTTCTTCTCCTTGCAGCGCTGGTTTAATTAGTAGTGTAATTCAAAGCTTTCTCATCCCTGATGATTGACACATCAAGTGATCTGTTCTGATCCATGTCTCAAGTAATCCCTGTTTCCTTCTCAACAGATGGATGGCATTACTTATTAACATTGCAAAGTCATGAAGCCCACTGCATTTGCCCTCTGGAAACATCTGTGTAGATTTTTCCTAGGCCACGGCTAATTGTAGCTGGAGGATCTCATGTTTACACATTCAGAAATAGCCATCAGTCTCCTGGTAACTGATGCCTTTTAATGATATCATGCCGGCACTGACAGGAAGAAGCTTGTGAAGGTGTTCTTGTCATTCCTGACCCATTCTTTCATGTCTTGCTGTGAGGGGGCACCAGGGACTGTCCGTCGTGTGTGTGGGTGTGTGTGTGTGTGTGTGTGTGTGTGTGTGTCTGTCTGTCTATCTCTGTATCTGTGTGTTTGTGTCTGTCTCTGTGTGTGTTTGTGTCTGTCTGTCTGTGTGTGTGTACAAAGGGAACATCTTTGAGGCAATATAATAAATACATAAACAAACTTATTGTTCACACAGAGTTGTGTGAACATGCAGCACCATCTTCAAAATAAAGTAAACTTGGGTTCTGCCCCGACACCCAACTGCACACAGATTCATACATTCCTCTCTTTTTTTGCTAGGCTTTTGCCCCAAACTATTACCCACCCATTGAAAGATAAGAGTAAATATTTAATTATTTGTCATAAACTTGCTTTGGGCATTAATACAGTATGCTGTAGAAATGCATGGCTGGTATTCCCGAGAGTTTCAAGTCTTTGACTGGAAAGTTTTTCATTCAGATATTCAACGTTTCATTTATTATCCACTGGGCCTTGGGGTGTCTCACTTATTGCATTTCCATGCACAAAAAAAACTGGGTATTGATAACACACTGTTTAATTTCCCCAAATGTGATATCGACACCTCATAGCTTAGTATTGAATGGTCTCGTGGAAAATCTCTGACTGAACTTACTGAACTGTACTAACGCTGCACTAATGATGGGATGCACGAATGGAAAATGACTGTTTCCATGCCAGAGTGTTTTAACTGATATGCATGTTTAATGGCTTACAATTAAAAAGAATGGCTGCAAATTCCTTTGTATTCAGTGCATTAGCTGATATTACTGTGGTATTCCACTTGAATTCATTATGAATGTTATTCATATCTTACTCCTGTGCAACCCTAGGAAATAAGAATGTATCCATTAACTTTATATTGATGCTTGTGATGTACAGTAAATAACCCTAACCCTAACCCTAACCCTAACCCTAACCCCAACCCTAACCCTAACCCTACTACACATTCAACCCTTTATTAAAGACAACTCATGCTTAACCCTAAACCTAACCCTAACCCTAACCCTAACCCTACTACACATTCAACCCTTTAGGAAAGACAACTCATGCTTAACCCTAACCCTAACCCTAACCCTAACCCTAACCCTAACTCTAACCCTAACTCATGCTTAACCCTAACCCTAACCCTAACCCTACTACACATGCAACCCTTTAGGAAAGACAACTCGTGCTTAACCCTAACCCTAACCCTACTACACATTATTATTATTATTTAGTCATTTAGCACACGCTTTTGTCCAAAGCGACTTACAGAGACTAGGAAGTGAACTATGCATCACAACTGCTGCTGCAGAGTAATTTACAATCGGACCTCTGTTTTACATCTCATCCAAAGAACCAGTTTGCAATGTATGCTTTTAATAATTCAATTATTTTGATTATTATTATAATAATCGCAGTGCAATGTAAATCCCTGCTTCATTAACAGACGTACAGCCAACTGCTGTTGCTATTGTACCCTGATCACAGATCACTGGCCTCACACAGTATTCTCTGCTGCTAAGCATATTCAGCCCTAGATTAACCTTCTCCCCAGCCACGACTTTTTAATAACCCTCACTGGCAGGTTGTGTGCAAAAATTAAAGATTTTATAAGAAAGCCTTCTAAATCCACAGGACCACTGGGGTTACTTAAATCCTGTGGTTATTTACAGTGTGAGCCCTTGCATTGAACCTGTGCCCTCTGTGATCAATAGCAAGCTTGCGAACCTACAGAATTACCGGGCCATTGAGCTCCATATCGGTTAGTGGCTTAATGTCCCCTCTCTTAGTTTGAGTGTCCACAGGCTGCATTGAGCAGCTTGCCAGTAACCCTGTTTCAGTTCCTCCCCCACCACCCACCCCGCCCGCTGTACAGCTTCTGCAGTGGCTCAATGCACAGAATCCACACCAGAGCGAATACAAACCCAGCCATCCATGCAAGGTTTTACCGCAATGTAGACACAGATTTAGTTCATAAATTAAGATGCACCAGTGAATACTTTTACAGATGTCCCGACATCCCTGGGATTAATCACATGTGTTCTCCTAGAGTGTCTTGTCGTTGGGATGTATGCAATGAATCTATGTTGTGTCATTGGGTTTTAAATATGTTTACAGTCTGTGATTGGGGTCGCACTGCTCTTTTGTTCAATAAATACAATTTCAGCTCAATAAACTGGTGAGTTTAAAAGGAAAGAGATTTGAAAGGATCATTACTGTGTGTTGCATGCATACAAATACAGGCTTACCGTAAAGAAGCCAAATCCACAGAAAGCTCCACATCGGGAGAGTAGCAGTCTGTCGGCGTCTGTCAGAATACACACGCATGGGATTTAATACCGCCTGAGTCCCTCAATATGGAGAGAAGGCCTCTGTACACACTGTGCACTGTCAGAATACACACGCATGGGATTTAATACCGCCTGAGTCCCTCAATATGGAGAGAAGGCCTCAGTACACACTGTGCATACTGTATAGTGGGCCCACAGGGCAAATACAATTCAGTGTATGAAGGCAGCCTGTTCTGAACATATCTAAGGGATATGGCAATGTGAAACTCCAGACCCCACGATAACTTCTACAGCATTAAACAAGAGGTTTTGTTAAACTCCATTAAGAAAAAGATATGGCACTGGCGTATTAGCCATTATGAGATAAGCTAGGTGAAGCACTTCTGAGATCCCAAAGAGCCTCTGAAGCTTTAATCTAAAATGCCATTTTAAATGAGGAAAATCATTTATCATTTGGGCAATCAATTAAAAATTGCATGTTGATTAGTCATCATTGTTAAGCATGGCGCTGAATGATGAAACTGTATGGGTTGTATTATACTGCCTTAGTCCTGCTGCTAAGCGACTTCTCAACAGTCTAATACCATATTGTATACAGCTATGGACAAAAGGTTTGCATCACCTAGAATTTTAGGATTGAGATACAATTGTAAAAAAAACAAAAACAACTATGTGAACACAATTTAGATATTTTATTTAACATCATGTAATCAAAGAAACAAAAACATTATATAAGAGTCTCACCACTAGGAAATAACCTAGCGGTGAGAGTGGAATTACATGTTTTCTGACGGTCAGTAAGATCTGAGACAATAACTGAAATTGTATTTTCTAAAATGTTGCTTCACACATTGCCTATCCTCTTTGCGTGTCACTGAGTTCTTCACAAGTTCCTTTGGCGAGGTTGATTGGGACTCTGCGTTACCAGAGGAACATTCAAAGCAGTAATATTCAGCACAGCGTGTCAAGTGAATCAGGGAATCAGGGAATTGCAAGTAAACGGTTGATGTTAAAGCCCTGTGTGAACATGACAGCAATAATGGAGAAATTGTCTGTGCGCAGAATGAAAAACAACGCAGCTGCTTCTGTAAATCTTTAACAGCATTCTCAAAAGGACATTGAGAATAGATAGGAATAATCACAGGGAGGAGGCAGGCAGGCAGCTTGCTATATCTCATTAAAACATTTAGCAGAGTAGATCCTTTCCGCGTGGAATTCAGACCCACAAAGCTCTTTCCATAACTACACAGTATTGACACTGTAACTACACTGTAATCACACCGTCACTACACATAGAGTTTAATACTGTAACTACACTGTAATCACACAGTCATTACACATAGAGCGTAATACTGTAACTACACTGTAATAACACAGTCATTACACATAACTAACAGGTTATATTAAGCATGAATAAACGTGAATGAATGTTATAATTTCTTAGATTTTATTTTATAGTTTATTACATTGGTACAAATAATAGAGTGGTTAAATAAAACACACTCTATTCTTAAATCAGTTTACAGTTTTACCTATAGATGTTGTCTTCTGATCTTTAAAAGTTTTCCTTTTCGATTAGGCTTATTCTTGATTGTACAGCGCTTTGTGATAACTCTGTTGTGAACGGTGCTATATAAAAACCGTCGTTTGTAACTTACCTGGTTGAGAATCACCTTTAAGTCTTGTGGCATCAATGACGCCCTGCACACCTTATTCCATCAGGAGAAGATGTTCTCAATGTTTTTTTCCAGGCTGGTCAGTTCCCCTGTCCGGATGCTCCTGCTCCTGTGCGTGTTGCACAGACCGGTCCTGAACAATCTTCTTTTCAGTTTTCTTTTCAGCCCAGTCCATTTTGTTAAACATGTAAAGGTATTCATTTAAAACAACCCCTCCACTAGAATTTCTAACTCTTCTGTGTGCAGTTATAGTTTGCGTTGCCTATTCCTGTCTCCTGAGGAGGACTGCGTCTGTTGATCGCTCATTTTCTGTTAATGTAAGCCACCGCCGCCTTTCACAATAAGTTACTGACCAAAAGATATGCCTGAACTGCTGGGGCTTTTGACATCACGGTGGTCACGGGTATCGTGCACATTAAATTATCGCTCACAATACACGTAGTGTATAATTAGCCAAATACTGTGACCGTAAATTGATGCTGTCTCTGTTAGTAAATGGGGCAGTAAATTTAGATTTGTGTTGCACATTAGGCTCACTATTCAATGTGCATGTTACAGCTAGTGCCCTTTCGTAAATGAGGCCCATAGAGCTTAATTCCAAAATACTAACCATATCTATCTTTTGCATAAACATTTTATTCATAAGTGTGATCATGCATTCTCTGTGTAATAACTGCAATGCAAATCATTCTTAAAAAAAACTCCTGCGCTTTATGAATTTGGTTTTGCACAGAGTACACTTCCCATGTTTACTGAATTCATCTAGAGTGGAAGCTGATAGAAGATGATAATAACCTGATAATAAGTGGGTGCCTGTTTACATGGTACCTACTGATGTAATAAGTGTGGAATTACATGGAAATAACCTGTGCCGTGGTGCAACCACATGATTACATCAAGTAACAAAATACCTGCCACGAGACAATTCCATGTTATTGCACAGCTGCTACCATGTAAGAGCAAGGACCATTTCATTACAAGTAACAGTTTTTATAATGTAATTACATGTCTACCCATGTTCTGTAATCTAAATAGCTACCAAGATACTCATATATCCCTTAGAAGCCTTATTTTAATCATCTTAACAAATGACTGGATCTCACTGTCTTAACCTAGGGAAGCTGTTTTGATGTTTTGTTGATTGTCGGGTTCCAGATCTGAGTTCAGAAAAGGGTCAGAATTCATCAAGTGGTTTTCAACGTGGCTGCTGAGGGATAACGAAACCCCACAGAGATCTGAAGTCAAACACTCCACCCTGTATCTGTTTCCAAGAATTCATTTAATTGAATGTATTTATTTATTTTCCCACAAGGGTAGTTTGCTTGCACAGATCTCTGTGCAAGCAATCTAAGATGACACATGGGTCACACACATATCCTAACCCTGTGGGCTAAGTGAATAAATACAGTTTGATTTTTTTGGTATGTGGCAGAGTGGTTGCAGTACCCAGGTGTGTGATGATGTCACGGGCCAGGAAGCAGGACAAAAACAAAGGTGCAGGGCTGAAACGTCCGTAGCCGTATATTTATTAAATTAAATAACAAAAAAACACTTTTATAAAACACAAAAGGAAAGGCACATGGGCCAAAACAAAATAGACAAACACGGAACCAGCGTATACTCAAGTATATTTTATTATAGCAATTGATATATTTCACAGATTCACGTGTTGTCTCTCCTCCGACACTCTCCCAACCATGAGCCGGAGTGGGTCTTTTATATTCTGTGACTGGAGTCTTAATTACCTATTAATCAAATAATTACCTTATTAAGGATTCAGCCACATTCCCACAAGATTTTATCAGGATGGGATTTAACCCCATGCACGTCAGCTACATTTTCGAATCTCAAGTAATAAATAATCATTTCGGACGGCTTTCATCCGTCCACACAAACACTATATATACAGTATATATATATAATTTCACTGGACTGAAGACAGGGCTGCGTAAGGGTTATGTAGAGGCTTGGCCTCAGGTAATAGAGGTTGAGTGGCTTCAGGGATAGCAGTGCTTAATAAATTATATTTATGCAAGGGAAGAAATGCAAAGGGCCAGGACCCACAGAAAAAAATCTGAAATAAATCCATATTTGGTGTACCGCCCCTGAAATGACAGAAACAGCATCGAGAGCTTTAGGTACCGTTGCCCGCAGCTGGGTTTGAGGATAGTGTATGTTAAACGTTACCCTGCAGGTGCCTATGACAGCAATTAATATGCCCTGGCTGGTACACGAGAGCTGTTAAAGCCGTTGCTGAATACAGCTTAAAAGTGCTTAGGCTGTAGGCGTTGCTGTTAAGAGAAATGATGGCAGGTTACCGGGGAGCCTTGTTAATAGGGTTTGAGGCAGCATGTTGCTGTTAGGCGTTGAAATGACTGCTGCTTAATAGCTGAATGGCGTTGCCCTTAATAGCTGGTTAATCGAGAGCTGTTAATAGGCGTTGCCCGCAGCTGGTACTCTGAGAGCTGTTAATAGGCGTTGCTGTTAATAGGCTGCTGGTAGGCGAGCTGTTAATAGCTGCTGCTGCTGCTGGTACGTTGCTGTTAATAGTCAATGCTGTTAATAGGCGCTTGCTGTTAATAGGAGTTGCTGTTAATAATGTTGCTGTTAATAGGCATTGTTAATAGGCAGCTGGTAATTGAGAGCTGTTAATAGGCTGCTGCTGTTAATAGGAGTTGCCCGCAGCTGGTAATAGAGCTGTTAATAGGGCGCTGTAGGCAGCTGTTACCGAGCTGTTAATAGGCATTGCTGTTAATAGGCGCTGCTGTTAATAGGCGTTGCTGTTAATAGCGCTGCCCGCAGGCTGGTACTTGAGAGCTGTTAATAGGCGTTGCTGTTAATAGGCGTTTGCTGTTAATAGGCGTTGCTGTTAATAGGCGAGCTGTTAATAGGCGTTGCTGTTAATAGGCGTTGCTGTTAATAGGAGCCGCTGTTAATAGCTGCTACGTAGCTGTTAATAGGCGTTGCTGTTAATAGGCAGTTGCTGTTAATAGGCGTTGCTGTTAATAGGCTGCTGTTAATAGGCATTGCTGTTAATAGGGAGTTGCTGTTAATAGGCGTTGCTGTTAATAGTTGCATAGGCGTTAGCTGGTAATCGGCGTTGCTGTTAATAGGCGTTGCTGTTAATAGGCGTTGCTGTTAATAGGCGTTGCTGTTAATAGGCGTTGCTGTTAATAGGCGTTGCTGTTAATAGGCGTTGCTGTTAATAGGCATTGCTGTTAATAGGCGTTGCTGTTAATAGGCGCTGCTGTTAATAGGCGTTGCTGTTAATAGGCGTTGCTGTTAATAGGCGTTGCTGTTAATAGGCGCTGCTGTTAATAGGCGTTGCTGTTAATAGGCGTTGCTGTTAATAGGCGTTGCTGTTAATAGGCGTTGCTGTTAATAGGCGTTGCTGTTAATAGGCGTTGCTGTTAATAGGCTGCTGTTAATAGGAGTTGCTGTTAATAGGCGTTGCTGTTAATAGGCGTTGCTGTTAATAGGCGTTGCTGTTAATAGGCGTTGCTGTTAATAGGTGTTGCTGTTAATAGGCGTTGCTGTTAATAGGCATTGCTGTTAATAGGCGTTGCTGTTAATAGGCGTTGCTGTTAATAGGCGTTGCTGTTAATAGGCGTTGCTGTTAATAGGAGTTGCTGTTAATAGGCGTTGCTGTTAATAGGAGTTGCTGTTAATAGCCGCTGCTGTTAATAGGCTGCTGTTAATAGGCGTTGCTGTTAATAGGCATTGCTGTTAATATGCTGTTAATAGCGTTGCTGTTAATAGGCGTTGCTGTTAATAGGCGTTGCTGTTAATAGGCGTTGCTGTTAATAGGCGTTGCTGTTAATAGGCGTTGCTGTTAATAGGCGTTGCTGTTAATAGGCGTTGCTGTTAATAGGCGTTGCTGTTAATAGGCGTTGCTGTTAATAGGCGTTGCTGTTAATAGCTGCTGTTAATAGGCGTTGCTGTTAATAGGCGTTGCTGTTAATAGGCGTTGCTGTTAATAGGCATTGCTGTTAATAGGCGTTGCTGTTAATAGGCGTTGCTGTTAATAGGCGTTGCTGTTAATAGGCGTTGCTGTTAATAGGCGTTGCTGTTAATAGGCGTTGCTGTTAATAGGCGTTGCTGTTAATAGGCATTGCTGTTAATAGGCATTGCTGTTAATAGGCGTTGCTGTTAATAGGCGTTGCTGTTAATAGGCGTTGCTGTTAATAGGCGTTGCTGTTAATAGGCGTTGCTGTTAATAGGCGTTGCTGTTAATAGGCGTTGCTGTTAATAGGCGTTGCTGTTAATAGGCGTTGCTGTTAATAGGCGTTGCTGTTAATAGGCGTTGCTGTTAATAGGCGTTGCTGTTAATAGGCGTTGCTGTTAATAGGCGTTGCTGTTAATAGGCGTTGCTGTTAATAGGCGTTGCTG
This sequence comes from Acipenser oxyrinchus oxyrinchus, assembly GCA_030684275.1. Classification (NCBI taxonomy): domain Eukaryota; kingdom Metazoa; phylum Chordata; class Actinopteri; order Acipenseriformes; family Acipenseridae; genus Acipenser; species Acipenser oxyrinchus. Next base: position 5,675 of record JAGXEW010001222.1, on the reverse strand, counting down.
TTAATAGGCGTTGCTGTTAATAGGCGTTGCTGTTAATAGGCGTTGCTGTTAATAGGCGTTGCTGTTAATAGGCGTTGCTGTTAATAGGCGTTGCTGTTAATAGGCGTTGCTGTTAATAGGCTGGCTGCTGTTAATAGGCGTTGCTGTTAATAGGCGTTGCTGTTAATAGGCGTTGCTGTTAATAGGCTGCTGTTAATAGCTGTTGTTGCTGTTAATAGGCGTGCTGTTAATAGGCGTTGCCCGCAGCTGGATTTCCTCATAGGATGGAACGGTTTCAGAACCTTGAAAGAAAAGAGAAAAGAGTCTGAAGACATAGAAGACTGTTAGTTGTAGGACTCTAAGGTAAGAGGGCCACGTCCCAGGAAGATAGAGAAAGAGCCTTCTCGTCTCGAAGCAAGATATAGCACATGAACTGTGAAAGAATAGTTTGGCTGGTGGTCCCCTCTGACCATTCGAAGAACCTGCATATTATCGACTCCAGGCCGGGGAAGTGAGACTCACTATCCCCCATCGAGGGGGCCGACACAGGCACGTGGCATATGAAGAACAGAGGAGGAGGAGGGAGGCGGAGGAAAGAGCTAACGCAAGAGAGAGAGCATAGGCTGTGAGGGGTTTAAATAGGGAGTCTGGATTGTTTGATAGGAAGATAGGAGGAGGTGGAGCCCTGGCTACCATCCCCCGAATTACACACAAGGGTTAACATTTCACGGGACGGAAGCCAAGGCTGCCTAAGGGTTAGGTAGAGGCTTGGCCTCGGGTGCATAGAGACTGGTTATGGGGAAAAGCTATGTGTAGGCCATCCGGCAGAGAGGAAAAACACCCTCTATTAGGGAGAAACCATTGGTAGTCCTGTCAGAGAGGGCATCCCCACACCGGGCATGCTAGCGATAGACAGTTGTGCTGCTGTGATGTCAGAATGCAAAGATCAGATGTATGAATTAACTGCTGAGTAGGACCAGCAACCCATAGACTTAATTAGGTTTTGATTAATGTTTGCGTGAGCTGCTGAGGAGGCTGCGCCAATTCTAAATCAATGAGTGGTGTAAAAAGTGAGGAGGGAGACCTGCTTTGTTAATGAGATTGGAAAGATGGGTAGCAAACCAATGCCTGGTGATGATATTTCTGGAACAGAAACTGGATAGTGATGGTACTGTGAGTACTGCACTTCTTAGAAATCAGAAGCTGACAGGCACATTACCAGGTTGTCAAATGGATTGAAACGACCTGAGCACAAAATTGAAATTAATTGGGACATCTGTTGATATGGGTAGTCTGGATGGAGCTGAAGGGGGAAGGCTCTTGGAAATTCTTCTGAGTGTGAGGTACACAGTAGCGTAGGAGGATCTGAAGAGGGATTGGAACTGCTGAAGGAGCCAGACTGTGAAATTTGGTGATCTTTAATTATTTGTCTGCGTAATTGAGGGGAAAGAACGTGGCGGTGAATAGCTGCTGCAGACTGAGGAGAAGCTGAAGAAGGTTGAATTCTGGAATATTGATGGTTGGAATTAAAATTGAAGCATGGGCTGGCTGGGTTGCTATGACAGGGGAGACTGAAATGCTAGAGGAGGACGGAGGGTGGATGCAGATGAAGCTGCATTGGAAGCTGATGTTCCTCCTGAAGCTAATCGGCCATCTATGCTGTCCAGACGGGTGTTAGCTTGGAAGATGGCGAGCTTGGATGCAGAAATTATGGGAAACTGATATCCAAACAATTAAAGATGAGCTGCTGGAACTTCATTCGTTGATTGTTCTAGTGTTGCAGCAAGGTGGCCGAGGGGAGATAACGGATTGTGTTTAGATTGATTTTTGATACTTGGAAGTTGTTAATGAGCTGACAAATGCGTTCCAGGATTGTCGAGTGGGAGGCTGACTTCGGATTTCACAGTGATCTTTAGAGTGGGACACCTACTGAAGAAACAGGGATCACAGATTGAAGATTGCTTGAGTGGGACGGTCCAAAGGTGGGGATATAAGGAGAACTGATCGTGGCGAATTAGGGCGTTGAGACTGGAGTGGAACTGCCGCTTGGGGCGGAACGATCGATGATTAGGTGCTTTTTCCCCCGATATTTTGCAGGTTGCTATTTCGATGGGGCTAAAGACAAGAAACAGAGCTGGGGCAGTGCAGCGCGTATGTGTGTCTGTGACCACGGGGCGGTGCAGAGCTGTATGTGTGTCTGTGACTGCTGGGCGGTGCAGAGCATATGTGTGTCTGTGACCGCCGGGCGGTGCAGAGCTGTATGTGTGTCTGTGACTGCCGGGCAGTGCAGAGCGTATGTGTGACTGTGACCGCTGGGTGGTGCAGAGCTGTATGTGTGTCTGTGACCGTGGGGCGGTGCAGAGCATATGTGTGTCTGTGACCGTGGGGTGGTGCAGAGCTGTATGTGTGTCTGTGACCGTGGGCGGTGCAGAGTGTATGTGTGTCTGTGACCGTGGGGCTGTGCAGATCGTATGTGGAACTTGGCTATCATCTATCAATGGGTAGAGGGCGTGACATTGGTGGGCGGCTGATGATTGGGAGCCTGAAGCAGATGCTGTAACCAGATTGTAGTCTGGAATGCTAAATAGATGGGGTGGGGCTGGAACTGCCTGGGCTGGGGCGAGCAATGGAGTCACTGAAACAGAAAATGAAATGAAAGAGGGGTGGAGATTGGCAAGTGAGAGGCTGAAGGAGGAACTTCAATGCTAGCGATTATCTATGCCATCTAAATGAGTGTTTATTGCTGACAAGGCATTGCTGGTGCTGCTGAGCGAGCAGGGGCGGGCACGAGTGAAAAATTTGGATTTGCTAGGGTAAAAACTAAATTATGAGTTCAGTTGCAGTGAAAACTGTTAGTGTACAGAATGGGAAAGTCCAGTAAAATAGCAGTGTGAAGCCTGTTTCCAAAATTAAACTTGACAGAAACAACAACAACAACAACTTTAAAGTCTAAATTAGAACTGTACTTGAGAATGTTCCCTTTCTGAAAAAGTACTTGCGAGCAGTCTAAATTAGAATTGTACTTGAAAATGTTCCCTTTCAGAAAAATAAAATGAAATGAGCTTAGAAAATAACCCTTAATATTGCACAAATCAAAGAAACCATATGTGGTCACTGTACTTGATTTCTGACTACAGGCCCTTGCTGTGGACCATTGAGGGCGGCTGATGTCTGGTTGTACATGGGAACTTCAATTGTGAAGTGAAGTGCTGAACCTGAACACGGCGGCCATGATTGAAGTGGCGAATACTGGACTTAAAGTGATGGAGATTGCTGCAGTGTTGGAAGCAACCCGTTTGTCCATATCATTGAGCCGTGTACTGATTGAAGCAATTGAGATGGCGATGGGGTGAATGAGGGACTTCATCCTCGAAAATGTTATGAAGTTGAAGGATGAACTGTACAGGTGCATCTGGTTGCTGCGCTGCTGTGCTGGAGAGGAAGCGACAACCATGACTGGAGAGGAGGAGCTGCTGCACCTGTGCTGCGACTCTGGGCCAGCGAGTTTGTGGAAACACGCTTGCGAGAAGGAGGCAATGTGGGTGTAGCAGATATAAGGTACAATTACTATTGAACAACGCTATACGCTCGCTTCCAGCCGGCATGTTGATATTGCCAATCCTTATAAAATAGCTGCTCAGGAGGCTGAGTCTGCTGGCGGGGGGGTTTCATCTTTGTAGTGCCGGGGAGCAGATCTGGTTTCTGGGTAGAGGTCTGCATTAGAAGTAGACGGTACTGAGCTTCCATCGGAGAAATGATGAGATATTTTGAGGATATTTTTTTAGAACCGGTCGCAGTGTATGCAAAAGCTAACGCAAGAGAGAGAGAGCATAGGCTGTGAGGGGTTTAAATAAGGAGTCTGGATTGTTTGATAGGAGGATAGGAGGAGGTGGAGCCCTGGCTACCCTCCCCCGAATTACACACACACACACACACACACACACACACACACACACACACACACACACACACACACACACACGCACGCACGCACGCACGCACGCACACACACACACACACACACACACTGACACAGACACAGACACACACTGACACACACCCACTGACACAAACACACACACACACACATATATATATATATATACAGTAGTGTGCAAAAGTTTTAGGCAGGTGTGAAAAAATGCTGTAAAGTAAGAATGCTTTCAAAAATAGACATGTTAATAGATTATATTTATCAATTAGCTAAATGCAAAGTGAGTGAACAGAAGAAAAATCTAAATCAAATCCATATTTGGTGTGACCACCCTTTGCCTTCAAAACAGCATCAAGCATCAATTCTTCTAGGTACACTTGCACACAGTTTTTGAAGGAACTCGGCAGGTAGGTTGGCCCAAACATCTTGGAGAACTAACCACAGTTCTTCTGTGGATTTAGGCAGCCTCAGTTGCTTCTCTCTCTTCATGTAATCCCAGACAGACTCGATGATGTTGAGATCAGGGCTCTGTGGGGCCATACCATCACTTCCAGGACTCCTTGTTCTTCTTTACGCTGAAGATAGTTCTTAATGACTTTCGCTGTATGTTTGGGGTCGTTGTCATGCTGCAGAATAAATTTGGGGCCAATCAGATGCCTCCCTGATGGTATTGCATGATGGATAAGTATCTGCCGTACTTCTCAGCATCGAGGAGACCATTAATTCTGACCAAATCCCCAACTCCATTTGCAGAAATGCAGCCCCAAACTTGCAAGGAACCTCCACCATGCTTCACTGTTGCCTGCAGACACTTATTCGTGTACTCTCTCCAGCCCTTCGGCGAACAAACTACATTCTGCTACAGCCAATTATTTCAAATTTTGACTCATCAGTCCAGAGCACCTGCTGCCATTTTTCTACACCCCAGTTGCTGTGTTTTCGTGCATAGTTGAGTCGCTTGGCCTTGTTTCCACGTCGGAGGTATGGCTTTTTGGCCGCAAGTCTTCCATGAAGGCCACTTCTGACCAGACTTCTCTGGACAGTACATGGGTGTACCAGGGTCCCACTGTTTTCTGCCAGTTCTGAGCTGATGGCACTGCTGGACATCTTCCGATTGAAGGGAAGTAAGCATGATGTGTCTTTCATCTGCTGCAGTAAGTTTCCTTGGCCGACCACTGCGTCTACGGTCCTCAATGTTGCCCGTTTCTTTGTGCTTCTTCAAAAGAGCTTGGACAGCACATCTGGAAGCCCCTGTCTGCCTTGAAATTTCTGCCTGGGAGAGACCTTGCTGATGCAGTATAACTACCTTGTGTCTCGTTACTGTGCTCAGTCTTGCCATGGTGTATGACTTTTGACAGTAAACTGTCTTCAGCAACCTCACCTTGTTAGCTGAGTTTGGCTGTTCCTCACTCAGTTTTATTCCTCCTACACAGCTGTTTCTGTTTCAGTTAATGATTGTGTTTCAACCTACATATTGAATTGATGATCATTAGCACCTGTTTGGTATAATTGTTTAATCATACACCTGACTATATGCCTACAAAATCCTGACTTTGTGCAAGTGTACCTAGAAGAATTGATGCTGTTTTGAAGGCAAAGGGTGGTCACACCAAATATGGATTTGATTTAGATTTTCTTCTGTTCACTCACTTTTGCATTTAGTTAATTGATAAATATAATCTATTAACATGTCTATTTTTGAAAGCATTCTTACTTTACAGCATTTTTCACACCTGCCTAAAACTTTTGCACAGTACTGTAT
>JAGXEW010001221.1:0-26192 GCA_030684275.1 Acipenser oxyrinchus oxyrinchus | reverse complement strand
CTGGAGAGCAAGGAACACCGCCTGCAATTCCAGCATGTTCACATGCAGGGGTGCCCACCGGTCCGACCAGGATCCACGGACTCCCCTGCCCTCCCAGACTGCTCCCCAACCCCGGTTGGAGGCGTCTGTTGTCACCACTTGGTGATTTAATACTACTCCCATTTGCACCCCTCTGCGCAGGTGAGAGGGAACCCTCCACCAGCATAGGGGTGCTGAGCACGTGTGAGACACAGTCAACCTGCAGTGTCTGTCGCATTTGGCATTGAGATGAAACACATTGAGCCACGCTTGCAGGAGGTCCCGAGCGAAACTGAAGCACACAGGCATCCAAGGTGCAAGCACGCCAGTACTGCAGCTGTTGTGCCGAAAAGGGGGTCTGAGGCCGCCAGCCTTCACGGGCCCTGCTGGGACTGCTAAGGCTGGGGCTGAGCAGTTTGGGGTGCGTGCATAGCACGCTGGCCTTGAAGACGACCCCTGGGACGCTGGTCTGTGGATCGACCACGACCTGCGCTCCCTCTGCCTGCTGGTTGGGCTTGGTTACCCTGAAGGCGATGCCTTAGGTCACCCCGCGGAGCTGTGGGAACTGGAATTGTTCTGGTGACAGTTTGAGTCTGGGGAGCCCGCCAACGGCCCGACCTACCCCATGCCGGAGCGCGGGGAGGGAGCAGCGCAGCCACCTGACGGGAAGCCTCCCGCTCCCGAAGAGATTTCTGCAGAATCTCTTCCACAGCTGGCCCAAACGTATGTCCCGGGGATATGAGTGCATCCAGCAGTGCAGCTTTATCTGCGTCAGGGACCCTGGCTTGTGACAGCCTGTGAACATGTGGGTTGCAGTGCGTAGTGAAAGGGTGAAAGGGTGATGCAGGTGCTCCAGACAAGGACAAACACAAAGTTCACAGTTCAAGTTATTTTATTTTCCTTGACCAATATTTAATTATAACGCTGGCTGTACCCAGCAATGGGTATTGCCAGCGCCAAAACAAGGGGTTGCAGTCCCGAAATAATAATCCCAAAACACAAACACAACACAAACACAGACACGTCTCTGGACAGTGCGTGCTCGGGTGCAGGTGCGGTGCTGGATACAATGATGCCGGTTAAGTGCAGGTGCGGTGAAGTCCAGGTGAATCGCTGGCCTCAGGCTGCAGCTCCCAGATCCGTGCTTAATCAGTCTGACAAAGACAAAACACACACGGTTGCAAAACAACCCAAGCACTAAACTCTCCTTCCAAACGTTTCCTCCCATCAACCACAACAAAGGAACCGATTATGGCGTCACGTCCCCCTAAAGTACCCTCAGCCCTGCCCCCTCCGATAGCTAGTTCAATCACGTCTCCTCCAATTCATGAATGAAACTTTGCTTACCGTACTAGGACGGGGACTCCTGGTACCGTGACGCCATCCCTTTCCTGAATGGCCGGCTTCCGACTGCCCCCGGAATGAACTGCCGAAACATTCAGTACGGGGCACGCAATTCCTGCTGTACAGTGCTCTCACAGGTCGAGAGGGAGATTGTTGATTCAGATTCATTCGCTCTTTGTCACACAGCCACAGCTGTCTATGCGCCACAAGTAAGCCCACCAGGCTTCGGCCCAGGGCTTGCCCCTGCAGGCTGGAGATCTGCAGCAGTGTATCGGACAGGAGACGCAGCTCTGAGGCCACCGGCTCCAGGAGCGGGGCCTCGCACAACACTCCATCCAAATATGCGGTCAGCACACTTGCTGTGTTAGCCAAGCGGGTTGCATGCGCCTCTACTGACGGCTCTGCCACGGAGGACGCGACTCTCTCCAGACGAGCCTCTTTCAGCCTAGGCTGAAAGGCCTCACAGATGCTACAAGCTACGTCCCTCTCGATGGCCATGGTGGCATGCGGGACGCCCAAGCACCGCACACAGAGTGTATGATCCTCTTGTGGGATGTTGGCGTTACAGGCTGTACAGGGGTGGAACCCCGACATGGGTCTGGTCTTGTGCATAGTTACCTTATTACTACGCCTGCACTGTTTATCGTGCGCACTGGAATATCGTGCAGCACCACGAGGTATGTGCTAGTAGCGCAGTGCCTACGCAACGAGAGCAACGTGCACCGCACTGCTTGCCTCGAACGTTCCAAATGCCTTGCACAGTGGGTACCGTATGACTGCGTACCCTGCGCACTGTGCGTAACTGTACTAGAAAGGAGTAACTAGCACCTGCGCACTACGTGTGCTGTGAATATCGGGCACTGCGTACACTGAGGACTGGGGCACTACATACACCAAGTACGTGTTACGCTATCGTGCTCCTACGCTGGCGTTGGACAATACGCAGCCTGCATTGTGCATTTGGCGCGACCGAGAGAATCAGGCTATCGTGCGCCGCGGCACCGGAGAGGACGCTATGCAAAGTGAGTACCCTGACCGCGTGGTCAACACACACACCTGGTCAGCGCGACAGAGGCCGAAGCTGTGGTGGGTGAAGTTTTTGTTCAGCAAAAAATCACAATTTTCTAAAGAAGGAAGGAAAGAGAGAGAGAGAGAGTACATCGAATGCACATGAACCGACTAACCGCAGCGGTCAGGTTCGGCCGGCGGCTCCACTCGACAGCGGGGATACGGCAGTACCGAGCCCCGAGGAAGGGAGCGTGGCTGGGTCACTCGACAGCGAGGATACGGCAGTACCTAGCCCCGAGGAAGGGAGCATGGCTGGGTCACTCGACAGCAGGGATACGGCCAGGCCTGGCTCAGAGGAGGATACTTGTGTAACTCTCAGGAATAGACAACTCACTCGCAGATGACTGCACAGACAGTCACTCACATACGACAGAAAGTAAAAAGAGAGCGGCCCACCAAGGGGGGCCGCTGAAAGACAGAAAGATAAAAGACTCGTAGACTCGTCCTGGAATCAAGAGTCGTTGATTCCAGGAAAGCGGCAAGCCAGCTTTCAGCACGAATGCTAGGGAAATACAACTGACCCGAATCGACTTGAGGGCTCTTCCTCTTACCTTACCTTACCGTTTTGAGAAGAAAAAAGAGGGAGATCTTCCTGTGAGTGACGGTTTTATACCCTCGGTGGGCGGGACGAAGTGCGTCATCACAGGAAGGGGCCTTCGGCAGCTCTGATATAGAGAGCTTGAGGTAGGTAATATCCCATACATAATGTTGGTGGTCGTCTTCGACTTGAAAGGAACTGCATCCCATGCGATAGTGCGCACCTGTACAGTGCAATTCAATTCATGTCCCGATCTGACGTAACAAAAGGAAAATAGAATACGGTGCATGAGTACGGCGAGTGAACATCTTTATGTTGGTGTTTAACGATTATATTTGTGTGAAATTGATGGGTTTGTATTATTATTATTTCAGCATGCATTAAAAAATAAAAATGTGAATTTAATGTGTACATGTAGTACTTAATATACTTCATAAGGTACAGTTGAGCTCAGTGTAAGCTAAGGAACCAGAGGCATGGCCTCGGTTAAAAAAATAAATAAATAAAAATAAAACACATAGTAATAATTATTTATCTAGGCTCTTTTACACGTTGCTTTGCCGCAAAATAAAATGCATTTAATCCGTCGTTGTGTGCATACATGAATCCGAGTCCCGCTGTGCTTTTCAGCATCTTTACTATTTAATTATAACGTGATTGATGTGTGTAGCAGGCTACTGTCTTTCCATTTAATATCGTTTTTTTTATTTATTTTTCTGACGATGAACCTGCTTTTAAATAAGTTTTATGCCGATTGTTTTTATTAAAAATGAAAACGAGCCGATTAACTTTTAAGACTTCTTTAAATCCAACGAATAACTTAACGTGCAGAATAAAGGCGGCGGAATAAAATGAATTGCTCTGCAAACACATTATAATGCAAACACATATTTAATCATCGCAATCATTATTCATTTTATATGACTAGTTTAGCGAGGATGAAGTCTTTGTTTTATGAAACTTTTATGTCGCTACAACCTCCAAGCAGAGACGGTAAAGCGATCATCACTGTCGTTTTAGGAATGTATAGGTAAAAAAAATAGTTGAGCTTATTTTGTCATTATCATCTTTCCATGATTAAGTTATGAAACTGAGATGGTTTAATGACGCTAATTACAACATTAAAGGCAAGCGGACCGCTCAGAAAGAAAACCCGACAACCAGAAACCTTAACTCTGCGTACTGGTGTATTTAGAAGAATTTGCCGTTTCCATTTGAAGTAAGTGGGTTACTGTTTCATGTGTTGTAATAAAGACACAACAAGCTGTTTGTGTATAGAACCATGTTGAACCCCGTGACAACACACAGGCCAAAGGTAAAACAGCAACGAGCATGCATAGCGTAATGTGGTATAACAATAAGCCACAAGGTGGCGTAGTTTACATACTAACTCTACAACATCTCCCTTTTTATATTGGTCCACTTTCCTTAATTGCCCTATAAGGCAGACCCAAGCAAGAGTGAATTGACCAATCGATTACATAACACTTGGTTTGATTACTATTAGTAGTATTCATAAACACTTTAAAAAAAAAAAAATTAAACATGCCTTTCTGAGCAGGAAAAGAAAGTAGAGAAAAAAAACACAAACAAACTTGAACTGAACCCTCCTGTAAAGTCCTAAACAGGTAACCTATTATTTTGCTGTTAGATCAGTTACAAGTTGAGTCTGTCTGGTGTTCTTAACTGTCTTCCACTGCGAGAGAAGACAGTGATCTTGTCCGCAGGGAGCTGTTTCACTCCAGATGTGGAGCTGCACTCTCCTCTGGCTGCTGTGCTTGGCCCTGAAACACCAACCGGTGTGCTTGAAGTTCTCATCCTCGTAGCTCTCTGGAACAACAGCTGCATACTCTCCCCTTTCCTTACTTGGTTTAGCAATACTGGGGTTTGTGAGCACCTCCGTTGGGTCGTGTGCAGGCAGTCCATAGCCTTGTGCAGCTGGTTGTTCTGCCACTCGCAGATCCACACGATTACGACGGTAAAGGCTACCCTCCACATCCACAAGATAAGAGCGAGGTGCAACCCTCTGTACACAGGTACCCAGCCTCCAGCGGCCAGTCCTATCCCCAGGGAGTGGCTTCATACGGATCGGCTCACCGATGTTCAGTTCGGGTAAGTCTTTGGCAGACACATCATATTTCAATTTGGAGATCAGTTTCCTCCAATGCCGGTTCTCTAATACACCTGGCACTGCGCAGGGTTCAAGTAGCTTGTTGGCTACTGGCAACGAAGTCTTCAGCCTCCTTGACATCAGGCGCTGTGCTGGACTACTCTCCGTGACCTCAGTTGGCGTGTTCCTCCAATGTAGGATGGCTTTCCATGGGTCTTTGCCCTCATGCTTAGCTTTTTTGCACAGATTCTTCACTATTTTGACAGCGGATTCAGCTTTTCCATTAGCTTGCGGGTGCCGTGGCGAAGAGGTAAGATGCTCAAACTCCCATTCAGTTGCAAATCGTCTGAATTGCTCACATGCAAATTGGGGTCCATTATCCGAGATCACTCTGTCCGGTTGGCCATGTCATGCAAACTGTGCCTTGCAACGCTTGATTGTGGCTTCAGCAGACAAGTCCGGGAGCAGCTCAATCTCCCAGAAATCAGAGTAATGGTCAACCATTAGTAGAAACACTTGCCCTGCATTGTTGAATAGGTCCATGCTTACACTTTGCCAAGGCCGTGTAGGCAGCACATGAGACATCATGGTTTTTTTCAGCTGTAGCTGTGCATATTCATTGCAAGTTGAACAACGACTGACAAAGTCTTTGATCTCATTTTGCATGTTGGGCCAGTACAGGGTATCGCGTGCCTGCCTGTAGCATGCTTCTCCACCAATGTGGCTTGAGTGTATGCGTGTCAGCATCTCTGGTCTTAATGATTTTGGAATGATGACCCTCGGCCCTTTGTACAGTATGCCATTCTGAATGCTTATTTCATCCCTAAATGTCCAGTATTCTCTCACAAGGAGTGACACGTCTTCCTTTAGGTCTGGCCAACCAGCCAAGACTGCCGACTTTAGCGCTTGCAAACTTTCATCAATCTCTGTATGCTGTCTTATCTGGAGCAACCGCTGGTCCGTGATGTTTAAATAGTCAGCTCTGTTAATCTGCGCTATGTCATACTGCTCCTGCTGCACACTGCAAACTGTGTGTCGCTCCTGCTCAGCATTGGACATGCCATCTGCTGCTGTTGCTCTGCTGAGTGTGTCACTGATGTACATCTCAGGGCCAGGTTTATAGACAACATTGAGGCTGTAGTTCTGTAATGTGAGCAGCATGCTTTGAAGGTGCTTGGGTGCGCTCAGGAGAGGCTTCTTGAAAATAGATATCAATGGCTTATGGTCAGTTTCTGCAGTGATCACGTCGCGGCCATAGAGATAGTGATGGAAGAGCTGGCAGGCAAACGCTATTCCTTTTCAATCTGAGCCTTGCTCAGTCGGGGTCAAAGCCCTAGATGCAAATGCAACAGGCTGGTCTTCTTGTAGTAGGCAGCATCCAAGCCCACTTTTGCTTGAATCACTCTGAATAGTGACAGGTTTTGTAACATCATAATACTGCAGCACAGGCATAGCTGTGACCAAGCGTTTGATGTCCTGCACTGCACTGTCATGCTTCGGATGCCAGTGCCAAACTGCATCCTTGTCCAGAAGCCTTCTTAAGGGCTCACAAACCTCTGATAGGCGTGGCATGAATTTTGCCAGGTAGGTGACAAACCCAATGAAGCGCTGAACCGATTTCACATCTGTCGGCTGTGGCATCTCCCGTATGGCTCTGATCTTCTCAGGGTCAGCTTTCAGACCCTCTGAGGACAGAATATTGCCATAGAAGCGAACCTCTTTAACCTTAAATTGCAGTTTCTTCAAACTAAGCCTCAGTTTAACTTGCCTGCAGCGATCCATCAGTGCCAGCAGTTTGCTGTCATGATCGCGCTCTGCTTCCTCATCTGTATCCCCACAGCCAACCACAAGGATGTCATCAGCTATCGGCTGAATTCCACAGAGCCCAGCTAGGAGCTCATGTTGTTTACGTTGATACACCTCTGGTGCTACAGAAACTCCAAAAGGCAGTTTGAGCCACCTCTTCCGGTCCCAGGGGGTCCAGAAAGTTGTCATGTAGCTGCTCTCGTCATCTAATTTACACTGCAAAAATGCATCACGTGCATCAACAAGCGTGAACACCCGTACTTTAGGTAGTTTGTACAAGTCATCCTCAAGTGTTGGCATGATGTAGTGAGATCTCCTCAGTGCTTGGTTCAGAAACTTTGGATCTATGCAAATCCTCAGCTTTTCAGACTTCTTCACAATTACCATGTTGCTTATCCAATCAGTTGGTTCAGTCACTGGTGCGATATGTCCATCTGCTTCATGTTTGTCTAGCTGAGCCTTTACTGCCGGCTTGATGGTAACTGACACATTGTGTAGTGCACATTGAACCTCTCCTGGTACAGATTCTACTGGCCCATTTAAACACATCATCGTACACCTTTGTTAGCAGCTGCTTCGTCAAGGACCCCTTCAAGTGATGGTCCACCTTGTGGAGCTCGGCAGGGATGGAGAATTGTATCAGACCCAGGTGCTCACATGTTGAGCTGGACAACAGAGGTTTCTGACTGGCTTCCACAATATACACTCTGTCCTGAAGAGTCCCAGAGACTTCATCAGTTCGCCTGAGTACAACTTCAGTCTAGTGTCACTTGGCAGGAGTCGGGTCCCAGATGCTAATTTCATTTTGTCTCTCAGGCTCATTACATCACATGTTGCCCCAGAATCAAGCTGACTTTAATTTTAAAGTGACAAACCATTTCTTTCCTTTGGACCGCACAGCACCAATGCATTCACTGCTATAAATTCCTTCAGCATTAAGTGGATCTTCATCATCTGAAGATGTGCCCTCTAAGGTGTGCAGCTTCCTTGTTGGTGTTCGTCTTTTACTTGACAGGCATACTCTAGCAAAATGATTTGTGCCCCCACAAGACCTGCATGTCTTCCCATAAGCTGGACACTGCTCTTTCACTTGTTGGTGTGCATTACCACAGTACTTATATATTGAGTTGGTTGCAGGTGTGCTGAGCAGGTGGCTATTTTGCTGTGATTTGGTCCCATGGCCAGCCCTGATATGCTGCCGCTGTACTGCAGTATTGACACTGTCGATCTGCTGCCTGTCCTGCTCCATGGCTTTCATGTTTTGTCGGTGAGCTCTGCTGTGCGGCACATTTCAATAGCTGTGTTGAAGGTTAAGCCCCGTTCTCGTAGGAGACGACGACGCGTGCTCTCACTTGCTATGCCAATAACAATTTTGTCCCGAATTAACTCATCCCTGAGAGCACCATATTCACATGTTGCTGCTTTTTCTCTCACTCGCGTAACGAAGTTGTCAAACGATTCTCCTTCATCTTGTTTGCAGCAGCCAAACACATATCTTTCATAAATCACATTTTTAGAGGGTCTGAAGTAGACTTTTAATGCATTTAGTACGGCTGTAACATCCTTTTGCTGCTCCACTGAGAGATTAAGATTATGTTTATAAACATGCCTGCATTCGCTACCCATCACCCTTCTCAGAGTAGCCGCTTGCACTTCTGCAGACTTCTCATCCAAGCCTATTGCGAAGGAATAATCTTCAAATTCCGCTTGGAAATTTTCCCAGTTGCTGCTTTTCATTCACTCGTGGGGCGGAGTGCTGTTGGCAGTCACCATGATGCTTAGCGCTTGGCTCGCTGAGCTTCCAATCAGCAGTACTGCAAATTCTACAACACAGTCCTTGGCTGCTACTCACAAGTCATGCGGTCACCATGCTCTGAAAACACTGTCCTTTAAACAAGTGGCTTTATTTTGTGTCTAGCCACTCTGACACCACGTTTCATGTGTTGTAATAAAGACACGACAAGCTGTTTGTGTATAGAACCATGTTGAACCCCGTGACAACACACAGGCCAAAGGTAAAACAGCAACGAGCATGGATAGCGTAATGTGGTATAACAATAAGCCACAAGGTGGCGTAGTTTACATACTAACTCTACAACAGTTACATCAGGCTTGATATTCAGACAGTGCGTGTTTGACTGGTCGTTGTTGAGTTGCACTGCACTTTTCTGAGTGGGTGCAGTGTCTCATAGCTATTAAAACACCTTTTATTTTATTGAAGAATGCTGTAAATAAATGAACAATTGATACACGTTTCAGCAAACAAATATTAAACTATCAAAATAAACCGTATTCATGAAAGTAAAAATTTGTGCACAATACAACAATCTACAATGACATAGTTTATGGCACAGCATGAGCTGCAGTACCTATTGTTTGCAATAGTTATTTATATCATCCAATGTTTTCAACTGCAAATTGATTAATCTAAAATATATATCCAACAGCTTTATGTATTTTAATAACATTTTACCTGATGTTGCAATATATTCATATATTGTTACTCTGAGGTTGGAAAAACCGCAGTTAAACCTACCGCTGGATGGACTGACTGCAACATGAGTTAAATTAAGCCACTGCTGGCAGGTCGAAATTGAAAAACCCTTTTTGTCCCGTCTTTTTGAAGACTTGTTTCCAGATTTAAAACTCAATTAAAACAGGTGTTACGACGAATTCAGTGCCCCCTAGGATTCATGTGTCCCCGATGGATGTGCGCATGCGCTTGCAACAAACCTTGCTATCTGCCAACGGGAGCGTGTGATTCTCAAGCTCACAGCGTAACCTGTCATTGCAATCCACTAGACTGTAGAGCAGCGCCTGCTGCAACGTGAACGTGCGGTCTGCTGCAAACGGGAGCGAGTTTATTGCTTCTGGACGGAAGATGTTTGTGTAAGCTTGTGATTTCAGCGATTCTACATCCAGAATAGATTGTTTAAGTACAGTAACAACAACAACAACAACTATATATTGTGTTTCTTCAAATGTGTATAAATGAGCTAGTTAAACTTACTCTTATTAGGACGGAAGTATTGTATGTACTCTTACTATGTTGTGATTATCGAACTGTACATGTATATATTTTTATAAGTTGCTCTGAAGTCATTGTATATTTTATCAACTCTTACTGTATTGTGAAATATGTATATTTTGTGACAACTGTAAGTCGCCCTGAGTAAGGGCGTCTGCTAAGAAAATTAAGAGGTGGGACTGGTCTTCTCCTCTCTCCCTCCTTACTCTTTTCTGTCCCCTCCGACCTCTCCTCACTCTCTGTTAACACCTTTGAATTTCATGCTGTCCAACTAACCTCTCCCTGTCAACTCCTGCTAATTGTACTGTACCGTCCCCCTGGACCTCTCACTCACTTTCTCGATGAACTCGACTATCTACTCTCCTCCCTCCCCTCTCTGTCTACCCCAACTGTCCTGTTAGGTGATTTCAATATCCATCTCTCCAACCCCAGCCACTCTTGTTTTTCAAAGTAGGGGTCGCGACCCACCCCAGGGGGTTGCGGGAGG
The DNA here is from genome assembly GCA_030684275.1 of Acipenser oxyrinchus oxyrinchus. Taxonomy (NCBI): domain Eukaryota; kingdom Metazoa; phylum Chordata; class Actinopteri; order Acipenseriformes; family Acipenseridae; genus Acipenser; species Acipenser oxyrinchus. Next base: position 15,793 of record JAGXEW010001221.1, on the reverse strand, counting down.
TTAAAAAATGGGTCGTCAAAATTGATTTAGCAAAGATACTCCGGCCTTTTTTCTCTGGGTAAATGAAATATTCTCTCGGCAGTACACAGAATGACCACATGAGGTCAGTAAACAGATTAGCGTGCCCTGTTAGTGTGCAATTAACCATGGTCAATGGTACTAAGCTGATCATCCACTGTTCGGATGTACACATTTTTTCCAGTTGGCGCCAATTTTCTTTCCCTTTAGAAAGCTATTTCACACTCTACGCTTCACATGTAATGACAAGCTGCGTGTAACCATGGATCGTTTTATCATCCGAAAGAGCGGGCCAGAGATACCAATAGCCGATAAACCTACTGGCCAGGATCTCACATCTGAATCTGACAGAGAGAACGTTAGAATCTCCATCAAATCCACGACAGGACAGAGCAGCACGAGCTATAAACAGAGCCCCGGGACCTCCGGTGAACAGCCTGCAAAGAAAAAAAGTAAAATCAGGAACAAAGCAGTACAAAGATGATTTTTTGAGGTACGGTTTTGTCAATTGTTCCAACGCAAATCAGGATGCAAAACCCACGTGTGTTATGTGCGGGGAAACACTGGCGAATGAGAGTTTAAAACCTTCTAAACTGGAAAGACATTTAAAGACTAAACATGGTTTTTTGCAGTCACTGGAATATTTGGTGCCCCCTCTGTAAATCAAGCATCGCTTCTCGCGTCTATCCTGTATCGGCCTGACGCGTCTAGTGTGGATAGGCCTTTATAAATATCATCTGTGTGTTTTTTTTGTTTTGTTTTGGGTTTTTTTTTACAAAAAACTGACCTACTGAGAGTGTTGTGAGGAGCGTGCAGTAGCAGAAAAGTCTGTTAACTTGTACATAAATACTTTAGTTTATTTCTCATTAAAGAAATTTCTTTTAAAATATTAATTGATTCTGTATTTTTGTTTTTTTCGGGAATTATTTCTTAAATTATTAAGCCATGCCCGTGACGAGGACAAAACAAACAGGGTTAGTAAAATATATAGAAGTACAATTATTCAATTATGATTCCATTTGTAATGTTTGATTTCCATATGAAATGTTGAGAGAAGTGTATTTAATTTATCAAATGAACAGTAGGGCATTGCGACGTATTCGATCGTATAATGATGAGCGTAGCAAAGGTATTAAAAACCTATTTTAACCCTTTTGATCTATTCATCTTAACGAAGATTATGGATCCAACAATGTACAGGGAACTATTACTGTACAAGACAAGGGGAAAATACCCAGAGAAGGCCACGAAGGGGGAACAATTCATCATCCGGAAGCGTGCAGGACAATATGTGGTTCAAGGTAATTCAAAGCTTGGATGGGTTGCAAATGCTAAGAAATAAATAATAATAATAATAATAATAATATTCAGTAATGTCTAAGGTATCTTCACTACAACAAACATAATTAGCCAACGTAACTTATTTTCAGCAACAGATGCTACTGTAATCGTATTAGCCTAATAATATATTGTTGGATAGCTGTATATTAACTTTGTAGTTAACCAAATCTTTCGTTTAACAAAACTCGCAGATATTCATCCCTAGTAACCTATCTCAACTAGAAAAAAGCAGGCACGGCTAACTACAGGGTTAAAAATCACAACCATAGCTGAATATGTGTTTACAACCGCGTCTACATGTTTTTTTTCCTTATTATTTTCTTTTGTTTATTAGACGGAGAGCTCTATTATATACCTAAGAAAGGTACAGAGCGATGAAGGTGAAGGTAGTCAAAGGCGCTGAAGAGGCAGACAGTCTATAGGGGCACACTGTGGCCAACACAGAACCAGAGAGGCAATTTCCTCCAGATATTACTGGCCTGGAATGAGTTCCGATATTGATAATTGGGTGAGTGCTTTTTGATGGGTGTACATGACCCACACCAGTATCCAATACAATAACTAGAGAGGTCAATCGGTTTTTGGTTATAAAAATAAATAAATCAAAAGGAAGTTTAAACAACAGCTCAACTGAGTTTTCTTAACATTGAAAAATCTTACACTGTGTGATAGTTTAAAAACATTTTTATGCAAGTGCCATACTGTTAGAGGCTATGAGACTGACACCAGCTGTTTGCTAGATACCTAGTAACATTTCATCAAATTAACAAAAATATTTTCCAATAATTCACAGTTTGGTATCATAATTTGAAAGCGACATACGATGTGAGTAATCATGTGTTTAGACTAGTATTCAAATATATATAGTTTTTACTATGAATGTTCATGTTATTTTGCCTTCAAGGGCAATATTATAGTTGTATGAATACAAACAAGAAAGCTTTTCAATAGAGTTTATGTACTCCAAATAAAATTTCAATTTAAGTTTTTTCAAATTTTAAAATACTACAGAACTACATTAATCAGGTTTTCAAATGGTCTTGATTAACTTGAACTTGATGCATTAAACATTCTTTTTGATTTCTCTAGTCCAACAAAGGCAGTTGAGATTGTTCCTAGTTCATTTGTAGTGTAACAAAAATATAAACTCAGAACAACAACACTATTTTAAGAGTAACTGCAAGTAGCATATTAACACATTACTAAAAAGACTAAAAGACTAGACTGAGAGCCCCAAAAATGATACATCACTTATTTCTTATCTGGAAAAAAATGAGTCCTTAAAACCATAAACACTGAATAGTGCTTTCACATGGGAAATCAGCGTTTATGAAAAATCATGGATGTCATTTGAAAGTATACAGTAACTTACACTGCAAAGAAATAAGTTAAAATGTTTGTTTTTTTTTGACCCAATTGTTTTCTCCCCAATTTGGAATACCCAATTGACCCCATTAAACTCGGCTCACGGCTGCAACCCCCTGCTCCAATCCAGGAGGGATGAAGACGTGCTCCACGCATCCTCTGAGATGTGCGCCGTCAGCCATCCTGCTTTTTTCACACAACGAGCTCGGAACCTAGGCAGGGAAACCCATAGCGCCGATTAGAGGACTGGTGCCGGTCTCCCCGCCCCCAGTCCCAAGCTCGCAGGCGCCTGGTCAGCAGCTAATGCCGACTCCCTCCCAACCCTGGGCAGCGCTCGGCCAATTATGCGCTGCCCCTGTGAGCTCCCGTCCTCAACCCGGCGAGGAAACGACTCGGGTGCAAACCCGGGTTGAAGAGCGCACCCTGCAGTCCGAGCAGGGGCATTTACCGGATGCACCACTCGGGAGCCCCATTGAAGTTCAAATGTTTAAAGTAAATAATGCATTATTTCCTATGCTTTCAATGTATCTGCAGGTTACACAGTGCCCTAAATGTCAGGGGAAGAGGACCACTATAAAACTAGAAGAAAAATTCACTCCCATTGTTGTACGTCTTCAGTTGTATTTGATATTATATATTTTCTTTAACCAATTTTTTTTTCTTACTGCCACATTATCCACGCCATTATAATTTCTTACATTTCCTGTAGGTCAAGGAACCATGGGAGCTTCTAGGAATGGACCTTATTGGTAAATTGAGCAAGACCCCCAAATGGCAACCAATACATTTGTGTGCTGATTGATTACTTTACCAAATGGGTGGAGGCCTTCCCCATTTCCTGCAAATCTGCAGAGGATGTCACAATGTGCATAGTAAAGTCCTTTTACACTTTTGGAGCTCCTAAAAGGATATTAAATGACCAAGGGAGAGAATTCATTAATCAGGTGGATATCTGGTCTTCACTAATTCTAAATGTTTACTTTACATGATCTATGTAACTGTACGCGTTATTTCAACATCCATAAATAATTTTAGCCGTCATCGCTTATTTTATTCTGTTTTAATGTATCTAAGTTTTACAGGTATACATTTCAGTGTTGAATCTTACAAATGAAAGATATTTCAACAAAGATTAGACACACACACACACACATTCTTATCAAAAGGTCAACAAAGTAGTTTGTGAACTCCTGAATATAAAACGAAGCCTCTGCTCACCTTACCACCCTCAAACAAATGGTTTGGTGGAAAGAATGAATGGCACCATACCGAGGTAAGAGTGATTTAACTGTAATTTTGAAGCATGATATTGAACACACACAACATCAATAATCCCACAACTTCCACCACCAATTTGTGATCAGCTATCCATAAGAATAAGCATTGTTTTCATTTGCCATCAGTTGCCCAAATATTTGGAGATTTGGAAAAATATATTTTGCCCTGTCCTAAAAAGTTATAATGTGATGCAATGTGTTTAGAGTTGTCAGTTTTAGGTAAATAAGAATTGAGAAAAATATATATTCTACACTGTTTATTTTAAGAGCTCTAAGCAAACTTTGCCATCAGAAGCCAGAGACCTGGGACACATATCTGGACGCGGTTATTTTTGGGCTTAGGACCGAAAAACAGTTGTCCACACGTCATTCACCATATTTGATCATGTTTGGATGAGAGGCCCGCTACCCCTCTGTAGTTCCAGAATCTTATGAGGTAGGTTTACATTTGTAAATGTTAGTTGATTTTCTTTACTTGATCACAGTTATAATATTTGGTATCCATTGTAATGTACATGTAATTGTAATGGGTAATTGTGTGTAAAAAATAATGTAATTGTATGTAAAAATAATGTGATATCTTGTAACAATTGTAAGTCGCCCTGGATAAAGGCGTCAGCTAAGAAATAAATAAATGTCCTGACAACACTAACTTTTTTGGATTTCATTCAGTCTGCGTTATAACAAAGACATTGTTTGCTCTCAGTTTCTTTATTATTATGGTTGTTTCCAGCCTCTTCTTAAACACTTCTCCTCCTACAGTTTTGTACCTATCATCATGCAATTCAGCATACTAGTACTATATATTTTACTAGTATTATTTAACATAAGGTTTCAATTAAATCATCATTTAAAAATGCTAACACAATTGTATGACATTAGTAGCAGTATTTGCTGTTCTCTGTAGCATTGTCATCAGCAAGTTTAAATAATTGATTAATGATAGACATATATATAAACATTAAGAAATTGTGACAGTATGGCTTGCCGTGTGCAGGTGTGGTGACGTCACGGACCAGGAACACAAAACCAAAACAAAGAATGGCGGAGCAAAACTGGAGCGCAACGGCGCTCAGGGTTTTATTAAATAATAAAACAAACAGTTCAAACAAAAACAAAACAAAACACTACAAACCAAAAAGGCGCGTGGGCAAACAAATAAATAAATAAGTATCATTCTGGCGTAAAAACCAGCACGCTTAGCAGTTTGTTTTAATTTCTTTACCTCCTAACTCCTCACTCGTTCTCCACTCTCGAACACCCTCACCCTGAGCGCAGACAGCTGGAGGATTTTATATTCTGGCCGAGGGGTTAACTAGCTGTTAATTATCCTATTACCCCTCGGCCACAGTCTGGACAAGTTTAAAAAGGATGCATGACTGTCAGCTAGTTAAATAAATTACTAGCTGATCAGTCACACCTCCTCACGAGGTTTTAAAATCAAATAATGATGACGGCTTTCATCCTTGCTGCAAACAATAATACAAATAATAACAATACTGTGCACATACATATAGTGGAGGGACACTCTGCCACAGAAATGTATATCAATATAGGTATTCCATACATTTTTATACTTGTTCAATTTCTAATCCATCAAAAGTGCTTTCGAGAAGAGAGGTGAAAAAAAAAGTATTTGTCCCCTGACTATTAGTAACATTGTATTCAATGTAACAAACTTTGTAACAACATTCCAAACGTTACAACCTGTGACAGGATAGCCGTAGTGTGGTGTAAATAATAGACTCCAGTCCCTTCCAGTTAAACGCTTGGGTTTTATTTCTCCTTTTTAACGTTTGGAAAACAAAAAAACGTACTCTCACCAACAAAAGGACGCCGGGGTACACACCAATGTGTAGCCCGACAACATAAAAAGAAACGGGGTTGCAGTCCCAAAATAAAACAAACAACAAAACAGTTTGTCTTCCTGTTGTAATCCAACCACGGGAAACCACTCGGTAACGAAGCCAGCACTTTCGGGTCCTCGCTCCGCCGTTGTATCCGGGAGCGTCCCGTTAGTGCTCTATAATACACAAACAGAGAAGTCAGTTCAAAAAACCCCCACAGCAAAGACGAACCGTCTTTAAAAACCCCTTCCTCTGTTCCTCTGTTCCTCTGCTCTCTCTCTCTCTCTCTCTCTCTCTCTCTCTCTCTCTCTCTCTCTCTCTCTCAAATTCAAATTCAAATTCAAAGGTGCTTTATTGGCATGACCATTATTTACAGTATTGCAATGTATACACAGTACATCATCTGAACATTAAATAGACAATAACACTGATGAGAATAATAATGATAATAATAATGGTAAACAAATATAAATAATAACCACATTATTAATAATTTAACAATAACAACAATGAAATATAACAAGATTTGAACTAATGTAGAGTGCTCACTGTTTGTCCCTCAGGCTGTGACAGGCGGCTGTGTACTGGGCTGCCAGTTGGACACAGCTGGACTCCTCTCCGAGGAGGATTGGGAGTTTTTGAGAGTCTGGCAGGTCTGGGAATGTTTTGCAGAGATTTTTTATTTGTGGGAAGAAAGTTTCCCTTATTTCTGTGTATTTTGTACACTGCAGTAGAAAGTGCATCTCTGTCTCTACTTGTTGGAGTTGACAGTGATGACACAGCCGGTCCTCTTTGGGCAGCCAGGTCTGCCTGTGTCGGCCTGTTTCTATGGCCAGGCTGTGCTCACTGAGCCTGTATTTGGTTAGGATCTGCCTCTGCTTGTTGTCTTTCACCCTGCTCAGGTATTCAGCCAGGGTGTAGTGTCTTTTAGGGCCCGATAGCACTCTAATTTGCTTTGTGTTTTTGTGTGTGTGTCCCAATAGGTGAGGTAGTTTTGTTTGTGTTGTGTTATAATTTGGTTAACTCGAATTGTCTGTGTTGGAGCAGTGCTGTCCTGAGGCTGGTTGGTGTTAGTGTGTGTTAGTGCAGTGAGCTTCAGGACCAGCTGGCTGAGGGACTCTTCTTTTGGCTCAGTTCTTGGTACTGCAGGGCTTTACTGTGGTAGGAGTTTGGGTTGCTTTGTTTTAGATGAAGCCAAAATTTAATTGCCCTTTTTGTATTGAGATCAATAATGGATATTGACCTAGTTCTGCCCTGCACGCGTTGTTTGGTGTTTTTCTCTGTATTTGCAGGATGTTTTTGCAGAACTCTGTGTGCAGGGCTTCTATTGGGTGTTTATCCCATTTAGTGTAATCCTGCTCTGTGAGCGGACCCCACACTTCACTGCCATAGAGGGCAATGGGTTTGATAACACTTTCAAAAATTTTGAGCCAAATTCTAATGGGGAGTTTTATATAAAGCTTTTTCTTTATGGAATAGAAAGCCCTCGGGCCTTCTCTCTTAGTGCATTCACTGCCGGGTTAAAGCTACCTGATGCGCTGATGTTTAGGCCCAGGTAGGTGTAGTGCATGCAGTGTTCTATTGTGGTGTGGTGTAGTGTGAAGATGTATCTACTTTCCTGATATCTGGGTTTTTCTGAAATATCATGATTTTAGTTTTGTTCATGTTTACTGCCAGGGCCCAGGTCTGACAGTACTGCTCTAGCAGTGACAGGCTCTGCTGCAGCCCCTGCTCTGTGGGCGACAGCAGGACCAGGTCATCCGCGTAGAGCAGGAATTTAATTTCAGTATCAAGCAGAGTGAGGCCAGGGGCTGCAGATTGCTCCAACACTGTGGCCAATTCATTGATGTAGATGTTGAACAGTGTTGGACTCAAACTGCACCCCTGTCTCACTCCACGCCCTGTGAGAAGAATTGTGTTCTTTTATTGCCAATCTTTACACCACATTTATTTTCCGTATACATTGATTTAATTGTGTCATAGGTTTTACCTCCTACACCACTTTGGAGGAGTTTATAAAATAATCCTTCGTGCCAGATTGAATCAAAAGCCTTTTGAAATCTATAAAGCAAGCAAATAATTTATTTTTATTTTGGTTTACATGTTTGTCTATTAGGGTGTGTAGGGTGTAAATATGATCAGTAGTGCGGTGTTTTGGAAGGAAGCCAATCTGACTCTTACTCAAGACACTGTGTTCGGTAAGGAAGGCCAGTATCCAAGTGTTAATGATACTGCAGAATACCTTCCCAGGTTACTGCTCACACAGATGCCTCGGTAGTTATTGGGGTCGAATTTGTCTCCACTCTTAAAGACAGGGATATAATCCCTTGGTTCCAGATGTCAGGGAAGTAGCCCACACTTAGTATCAGGTTAAACAGTTTGCGCAGGGCCTCCTGCAGCTTAGGGCTGCTGTGCTTCAGCATCTCATTGGAGACGCTGTCTACCCCGCTGGCTTTCCTATTCTGGAGGGTCTGCAGTTTCTCTTTAAGTTCCTGCGCAGTGATTGGAGAGTCCAGTGGATTCTGGTTGTCTTTAATTGACAATTCTAGTTTTTTCAGTTTTTCATAAATATTGTTTTGATCTAATGGTTGTTCATTGTGTGTTATGTTTTGATAGAGTTTTTCAAAATGGTTTTTCCATATATTTCCATTTTGTATGGCCAATTCTTCTGGTTTTGATTTATTTAGTTTTTTCCAATGTTCCCAGAATCGGTTTGAGTTAATGGACTCCTCGATTTCTGTCAGTTGCTTTGATTTCTGTCTCTCTCTCTCTCTCTCACGCACTGTACCTTGCAAGAAGGAGCAGAACCCTGGGCCACGCCCCCTTTTGTACTCTCCGTCTCACCCCATTGGTCAGCGAGGGCAATCGCCGTCAGCCAATGCGTGATTGCCACCGCGCTTCCCGACCGGGTCGACGACATTGCGCACCGCGGCTCCGCCCCCCTTCCAGGTGGCCGACTTCCACCTACCCTGGGGATGACTGCTCCTCCTCCCTAGCGTCCTCACCGGTCGGGAGGGAGATCTAAAACAAGAATTCATTCTCTCTTTGTCACACTACCCCTCTGGCTACAATGTTTCAGTTTCATGGAGAACAATGCAGTAACAGCTCACAACACCTTATATAACTCAGTGGTCTTTCACCTCTTCTTAAGGTCAAATGAAGTAGTGCCTTAAATGTCTATATAAATGGGATTTTGAATCAATGTATTAAAAGCTATTTCAATTAACTTTTACGCAACACTTCTTTTGAACAGTGCAATATGTGTAAGCAACATTTAAAGATAGCGCTTCACAATAGAGATGACACAAAGTACTTTCTAGGGTTGCTCCTGGAAGACCTGCATCTCCGGCCCCAGCTGTAGACAGTCCAGTTATTCTTGAGAAATGTGAGTTGCGTGAAGTTTTTCTTGCCATACAACTGTGCATATTAAATTACTCTCCATTCACATATAATATGCAAACAAACGAACCGTAATAGAACAAATACAAAATTATAGTACTCTGTAAGTGTACTTCTTAATGTGTCTCAAAATGTGCAAACTTTTTGCAGATGTTGAAGCAGCTTGGTCTGGAAAGGAAGCCATGTGTTGCTGTCAAATTGGCCCATATAAATTATTTTATTGGGACATAGGGCGCTTTGCCCCTGATAGGGAGCTTGAGAGTGAGGTATGCTGCATTCTGATTCTGTCTGAAACAAACAGAATTAATGGTTTCATATGTACTTTATGCATTCAAGTAAGTAAAATGTATTGTATTAACTTCCTTTCTTTTATTGATATGTGTTGAGACATAAAGGGCTATGAATAAAATAAGTTTAAAAACGAACTGCCTGCTGTCTAGTCAGCATTATAAATATTTGGTATTTTAGGTTTGAATATTTTTGGTTTCCTCTGCGTTTAGAGATGAATGCAGGCATGTAAGACATATTTTAAAAGGACAAAAATACACCATCATATATATGTACATTTATCCTTTTCAAGGTAATAAATGCATATATAACAGCACTGGTGAGGAGATTTAATCTTGAAGGGGATGGAAAAGCCTTCCTCATTGAATCATTCACCATGATCAAAATATGTCGGGGCTCATATCAAACACTGAGAAAGGTACGTCAAGCCTCAGTTCAAAATACAGCACCTTGAGAATGATAAAAATCAATCAATGGATATGTTATTTTACAAAAAGAGTTTATATTGGATACCTTATGTGCTGTTATTAATTTGTTATATCTCCATCCATTTCAGCTTGATCCCAGCAAGTACAGTTTGATTTTGGGCATTATAAATGAACATCACCACTGGACTCTTGCTGTGAGTATAAGCATGAGTGCTGGAGATGGTGTGTGCTTTTGGACAGTGTTATGTATGTTCGTGCATGTGCATGCATGTGTGTGATATATTAAACAAGTTAATTTATTTTCAGGTTATATATCCATCCCAAAAGAAGACTATTTTCTTGGATCCACTGGGAGAGTCCAAAGAAAAAGCGAGGAAGTTCCTTGAGACAACAAGGTACATCTTTCATTTTGCCATTAATGACATTGCTGTTTTGAGACTCTTTAGCAATCTATAATAATAATATAGAGTTCCCAAACAAAATAATACAAATGTATGTTTTGTCAATGTTACATTTGGAGCATCACAAAAGTATACATTGTCTGCATGTAAGAGCATTTTCATAGACTTAATATTAACATAACACTACTAAACTTGTACAGGTGTATAGTATGACAAGGTGTACCCTGCTGCTTGGTCAAAAAACAGACCCTCTTCCTTCTTTCTCTATAATTTCTTACTAGTCCTGAGAAACCCCAAAATATATTCAGTTTTAACAGAAAAAGATGACCCTTACTCCTAATCACGTATTAAACCAAAGAACGTGGGGGTCAATTTTTTTACCTTCAAAAATAACATTAACTAGGTTTTTAGAGTTCTCTGTAATGTTAATAGAAACCATTATGCAAATACAGGTGCGTTATGGGTAGGCTCCTAAAAACCCTAAAACCTTTACAATTCAGCCTGTGCTAACCTTTATTGGATTCAAAAACAACTTTAAATCGTTTTTTAGAATACGTTGTAATATTAAAAGCAACCATTAGATAGAACCATCTGTATTATGGAATGGACACAGCTACCTACCACGGCCTGGAAATCCAACAGAAATGTAGAGCCCGGTACATTCAGCTTCTACTATTATTGGTTAATTTTCAGTGTAATATGTGTATAGTATACTGATTATGAAACTCTTTTATGTGTTTATGGACTCTCTGTTTGTTAATAATCTTCTGGTTATTATTATAGAGGGTCTTGCGCATAATCAAAAATGTTTAGGGACTCTCTGTTTGTTAATAACCCCGGTTATTGTTACGGGGGTCTCGAACATAGTCAAAAAAAAATGCAATACACTACAACATGCTTTCTCTTCTTTCATTCTGTCTTTTCTTTGTAATAGTCTATAAACTAGGGGTACAACAGACGCCATTTTTAGGGGAGGGTTATATTTGACGGACGTCCAGTTATTATTATTTATTATTAATTTCTTAGCAGACGCCCTTATCCAGAGCGACTTACAATTGTTACAAGATATTACATTATTTTTACATATAATTACATTATTTTTTTACACATTATTTTTACATACAATTACCCATTTATACAGTTGGGTTTTTACTGGAGCAGTCTAGGTAAAGTACCTTGCTCAAGGGTACAGCAGCAGTGTCCCTCACCTGGGATTGAACCCACGACTCTCCAGTCAAGAGTCCAGAGCCCTAACCACTACTCCACACTGCTGCAGTTAATATCAGAAAAAAAGGGATGGGTCATAAGACCTCATAAATCACTCAAAAGCTTGGGAAAAAGGGGTGGCTTTAGGGCCATAAATCACTCAAAGCGTGGGAAAAAGGGGCAGGGCTAAAGGGCCATAAATCAATCAAAGCGTGGGGAAAAGGGGAGGAGCTTAAGGGTCATAAATCATTCAGAGATGTGGAAAGGGGTGGGACTTAAGGCCATAAATCAACCAATAGGGACAGGGCTTAGGGTCATAAATCAATCAAAATATGTGAAGGGGGCGGGGCTTATGGTCATAAATCACTCAGAGACGTGGAGAGGGGCGGGACTTAAGGTCATAAATCAACCAATAGGGGCGGGGTTTAGGGTCATAAATCAATCAAAGGGACGGGGCTTAGAAAAGTGACAGACGCTGTACCGCCTTTACTACTTGTGTGCCTCAGTGTGTGTGTGTGTGTGTGTCTCAGGTTGTGTGTGTGTCTCAGTGTGTGTGCCTCAGTGTGTGTGTGTGTGTATCTCAGTGTGTGTGTGTGTGTGTGTGTCTCAGTGTATGAGTGTGTCTGTGTGTCAGGGTGTGTCTCAGTCACTTCAAGTCATACAAAGAGCATTTCAAGTGGAGCAAAGCGATCAAAAAAAGGTGCCAAGTTAGAAGCAAGAATTGTGTGAATCTTGGGCCCCAGCACCTTTCCAATTGTGCCTATTTGCTTGATGCTTGATAAAATTGGCCTAATTGCTTCTCCTAACTTGGACTTTTGTGTTTGATATCACCCCTTTAAACGGCTGTTGTGTTTTTCTAACTTGTTTTTTTACATATACAATGTTTTTGTTATAGATAGTACATACTGTTGAAAAATGATTTCCATTACATGAGAGTAGATGTTAAAACTTGATGCTGATTTGAACTTGGCTCTCGCCAAGATAAGCACCAACTAAGACATAGCTTCACAGTAAACTAATGTGATCCATATGTGTCTCCATCCATTTGCGCTTCCTTCCATATGATGATGTAGATATCCTTCTGTCTGGTGTTGATGGCTGAAGTGTAATGCTGGCTCCAGGGATCAGCTTATTGCCTCCCTAACGCATCAGCACACACAACGGCTGCGATGCTGGCTCCGGGGATCAACCATAGTGCGGTCTCCCCAGCGCATCAGCATGACAACCGTCTGGATTGAGCTAAGTAGGGTACATCTCTGGGGTCTTCAAGTGGGTACCTTCCATCCTTGGTGTTTCGTCGACTAGCCCACGACACCTCAAGAGGGCTCAACTGTGATTGTGGCATCCCAGCATCACCCCCCTCCGTCCCCCACTCAACTCAGCCCAGCTTACTTACCTGTACATCAGCGTTTCTTTCTTTCTATTGTGCTTGAGATCCCCAACCAGAATCTTTCCGTCTCAACCACAGCAAGTTGCTGCTCCTCTCTGCTGCTTCAGATAAGTTCTTCACTGTGCGACGCAACTCTTGGCCATTGAATCCGACAGCTCTGAGAAACCGGGTTGTAGAGTGTGCCACAAATCCTCGACAACCCACTTCCACTGGGTAAACCCAGACTCTCCATCCTCGCTGTTCCGCTTCAGTGGCTAGTTGAGCATACCGCAGTTTCTTCCTCTCATACGCCTCATCTACAGCATCCTCCCATGGCACTGTTAACTCTACCAGGTGAACAAGGCGTGCTGATCCAGACCACAAGACAATATCTGGTTGAAGGCTAGTGGTGGCAATCTCAGGTGGAAAAATAAGCCGTTGACCAACATCTACCAACATTTTCCAGTCTCTAGCAGCTTCCAGTTGTCCTGGGCGAGGATTGGTTTTAACACCTTTTCTTGGTGGTTGCTCTCCTGGGCAGAGGAATGTTGTCTTTTGTGTGTAATGTTTTGATGGAACTGGTGGCAACTTATTGGTCATGTTACGCTTGTCTTCCAATGCTAAGGCCAAACATCGCAGCACCTGGTCATGGCGCCAAGTAAACCGTCCTTGGCTAAGAGCCACCTTACATCCTGTCAAAATGTGCCTTAATGTTGCAGGTGATGAACACAAAGGACATGAGGGATCCTCTCCTACCCAGAGGTTTAGGTTCTGTGGTGATGGGAGAACATCATATGTTTGACCTTATAAGGAAACTGATCCTGCTCTGTTCCATTGACCATAGGTCTTGCCAGCCAATCTGGCATTGTTCCACACTCTCCCATCTCATCCATTCTCCCTGCTTGGCCTGGGAAATCGCCTTTATACACCTCGCCCTCTCCTCCTGCTTTTGCACCTCATTGACTACCAGCTTCCTCCGTTGAGCTGGGGCTGCCTTGTGCCATGTAGGAGGAGCTGAACTGAGACCAAGACCCCCTCTTCCATGCTGAACTTGCCCAATGATATCACCAATTCGAAGGGCAGCCTTTGTATCCTCCACAGCTTTCTTTGCCGCCCACTTTCTTCCAGTTTTCAACACAGGTGCTGCCTCCCTTACGCATTTGTCGCGTGACTCTACTAATGTCATTTGCAGTCGGACCTTGGCGCACTTAAACTCCTCAGTTAGAGCGGAGACAGGTAGCTGCAGTATTCCTTTACCATAAAGTCCCACTCTGCTGAGGCAGTGTGGAACTCCCAACCATTTCCTGATGTGTCAAAGAAACTGTGTACTGTTGTCAAAGAAACCTCGTACACAGTCAGTGGCCACAGCAACCTTGGCAGTAGGCCAAACTGAAAGCACCAGAGTTTTAGTTTGCCTGGTAAAGCGCTGCTGTCTATGCTCTTCAACCCTTCCACAGCTTGTTGGCTAACTTCTCCCACACGAACTGTGTCCTTTAGATCCCCGTCGTTACCATCTCCCAAGGCTCTTCACTGGCTTCTCAGACACTGTTGGTATTGCCTCACCATTAATGAAGAACGTTTTATCTACTACTTTACCTTTAATTATAGAGATGCTCCTTGATTTAGTGGGCTTGAATTGCATTCGTGCCCATTCAATGTTATTGGTTAATTTGCCCAATAACCGATTAGTGCAGGCTACTGTTGTAGTCATGGTTGTCATGTCATCCATGTATGCTCAAATTGGTGGTAGTCGCATTCCAGAAGCCAAGCGCACTCCTCCCACTACCCATTTTGATGCCCTAATGATTACTTCCATTGCCATGGTAAAAGCCAGTGGAGAAATGATGCATCCTGCCATTATTCCAACTTCTAGGCATTGCCATGTAGTGCTGAATTCTGAAGTTGAAAAACTAAATTGCAGATCTCCAAAGTAGGCTTTCACTAGGTTTGTTATTGTCATCGGTACACTGAAAAAATCAAATGCTGCCCAAAGAAGTTCATGTGGCACTGAACCATATGCATTAGCCAAATCCAGGAATGTCACATGGAGCTCCTTCCTCTCCTTTTTAGCTGATTGAATTTGTTGCCAGGTCACATTGATGTGTTCTAAGCATCCTGGGAAACCTGGATGTGGGGCTCTCTTAGAGGGATTCCAGCAATGTCAAAAGATAAATACACACTTTGTTCTTCTTTTTCTTTTAAGAACATAAGAAGAACATAAGAAAGTTTACAAACGAGAGGAGGCCATTCAGCCCATCTTGCTCGTTTGGTTGTTAGTAGCTTATTGATCCCAGAATCTCATCAAGCAGCTTCTTGAAGGATCCCAGGGTGTCAGCTTCAACAACATTACACTGGCTCCCGAGTGGCGCATCCAGTAAAGGCGCTCCACGTGAGTGCAGGATGCGCTCTATAGTCTGGACGTTGCGATTTCGAATCCAGGCTATTCCTTTGCCAACCGAGGATGGGAGCTTCCAGGGGGCGGCGCTCAATTGGCTGAGCGTCGCCCGGGGGGAGGGAGGGTTAGGTCGTTCAGGGTGTCCTCGGCTCACTGCGCACCAGCGACCCCTGTAGTCTGGCCGGGCGCCTGCAGGCTTGCCTGTAAACTGCCCGAGAGCTGCGTTGTCCTCCCACGCTGTAGCTCTTGGGTGGCTGCATGGTGAATCCGCAGTGTGAAAAAAAAGTGGTCGGCTGATGGCATACGCTTCGGAGGACAGAGTGTGTTCGTCTTCGCCCTCCCGAGTCAGCGCAGGGGTGGTAGCGGTGAGCTGAGCATAATAGAATAATTGGCCATTCTGAGTTCCTTTAAACCCAGGGAATGAATAGTCAGGCCATCCGGTCCAGGGTACTCTGTTCC
>JAGXEW010001220.1:0-26131 GCA_030684275.1 Acipenser oxyrinchus oxyrinchus | reverse complement strand
CCCAATTTGCTGCACTCTAATAGCAGTTGACCTCCAGTTGTATTTATATTGCAGTTTACTTTTGGTATTTTTTCCCCATGTGACATGTAGGTTGAAAACAATTATGCTGTCAACATCCCTTTACTTATCAGCTGATAATACACACACTGTCAAAGTCATAGGCTTCAAAACTGCTAATTTGGCACCTGCTAAACATTGACCTTTTTGACACAACCCCAAAGAGCTATCGTTCAATCTAATAAACTTGAACAAAAGTAAATATTAGGTAAAGAGCCTTTGAATTCTATATTCAAGCAAATTACTAATTTTTCAAGGCAATCAAATAAAGGCATGTACCAAGGTTGAGGTCAATTCCTGTTTTTCAATTCAAATTCAATTTCCAATTCCTTTTTAAAATCAATTCCCACTTCCAAGTGCCTTTTAATCAATTCCAACACATCATTGATCAAAATTCAATTAGCAGTATTCTGTTCAAATGAGCTTCTCACAGTGGCAGCAAAGTCCTTAAATTGCAGTCACTGTTCGTCAATTAAATTGGCTTCATATGAAAGCAGTTGAACCATCACAAAATGGATTTGGAATTGGGAAGTTATTTTAAAACAGGAATTGGAAATGGAATTTGAAAAACAGGAATTGACCCCAATCCTCGCTTGTACATCTGCATAGAAAGTGGGGTATAGAATAACAAACTTGTTAACAGCTTTGTTAGAGTAGGAAACTCACGATTATTTGAATTAATACTGTATTATTAAAATAAGCAGATTGACCTCAAAAAGGACATTAGAATAATATTTTTTTGGAAAACATTTTGACTGGAATTTTATAGTTATGGTTATTACTTATAAAAGCAGCAAATCTGTTACAGAAAAGTTATAAAAATATCATTTGTATGCAATACACCTTATGTTTATATTACCACATTTATTTTTTTTCTTCAGTAGTGCAGCTTTGGATGTTTTATGATACCAGTGTAAAAAAAACCCATCAGAAATCTGAGTCAGTCAGTTGACCCTGCCAACAATCTGGATTGAGGAACATTAAGGGTGGAGGTTGAGACCGAGACTGACATTTTCCCCACGCCTTCAGCATTGTCTTTCCTGTCATTAACCAACCAGTCGCTTCCTCTAATGACTGACATGATTTGCAGCCAGTGACATTGTTTGATCCCAAAGGCACTGCTGAAGTGAAGTGACCTAGGATGTGAAACAGTGACAGACTACCAGAAAACATGCTTTAACCTAGTATGGTAGCCAGATATCATATTTTTAAATACTTGTTTGTTACAGTATAACATGTGTCTTTAAAACACATGTGAGATCTACAAAATGAATAGAAATGCACAACAGAGAGGATTTATACAACTATTTCCTTAACTAGTAACTGAGCAGAATATTTTTAGAAGTAGATAAGTAATGTGTGTAACAAACCCAGTGAGGCAAATTTATCAACTTTTTTTCCCACAAAAACCTGTGGCATAAAGACCCTAATGAATCAGAGCCACTGTTCTCTAATGATGTATAGATATTTTTAAAAATAAATCCTGGGGTTGAGCAGCAGGAGTTAAAATGAACTCAATTCTTTACGGTTTTATAATAAAGTGGAGGTAAGGATTTTCTTGTTACAATTTCATCTGACTCAGTGGTGCAGAGGCATAGCGTTTTTGCATGCTGAGTTTCAATGAGTCTTTGCAGCTTGTGGTCTCTGACTCCTCTATAATGAGGTTTTTGGAACTGAGGATCCAACTGTGGTCTCCATGGCAATTTACTTCTAACCAGATATTCTGACCAGCCACTTACCCCCTACATTACTCATTTTGGACTTACATGTGATGTAGACAGTGACAGATTGTTAATTCACAGGCATCTATATAAATTAAACGATCAGTTAAAATAGTTATAATTTATATTGTGTAGAATGTAAAAGCTTCAATTCAAATGACCTATCTAAGAGAAGGTTCAATTTATTTGACTGTTAAAACAAACAAAAAAAACATTATTTTATTGTGATGACAATGGGGTTTCTGTTGTTACAGCTGTGTGTTATGGGAAAAACTGGACCAGACACAAAATAAATGTCTTACACTTCCAAACTGAGAATTCCTAATTGTAGTACAGCCCAACACTGTACACATAGTTTCTCCATTATATGGTGTTTCCTGCAAAGAGAAAGGTTACATTAGATTTACTAAATAACGCCAGTATGCAAGTGTGACAGGGTAGCCTTGCGGGCCCAGATGTTATTGGCAGGCAAAGAGACTCAGAGGCAAGGAAACTGCAGTTAAAGCGCTTCTGCGCAGTTTAATAAACAAAAAGAAATCAAAAAGTTGAACAAAACACTGCTCACAGAGCAAAAATAAAACAGTTAAACAAAACAAAACTTTCACACTAAAACAATTACAAAATAACTGGCTTAAGGGCCAAAACAAAAGGTTTAAACAAAATACAAAAATGTAGGCTGGGCATTAGCCTTCACTACCCTTTTTCTTTACCTACCAACCAACCAACCAACCCACCCACCCACCCACCCACCAACCAACCAACCAACCAACCAACCAACCAACCAACCAACCAACCAACCAACCAACCCACCCAAACACCTCCACCAAACAAAGGATTTTCCCTTTTTATACCATGTGGCTGGAGCCTAATTATCAATTACTCAATTAGCTCCAGCCACATTCTCACATGTATTTTGGCAGGGATAGGAAATTAACCCCATCCCTGCCAACCACCACCAAAATCACCACACAACAATATTATTATTTACAGGCAGGGCCCTGCCCTGCCACAGCAAGGTTACTGTTGTAGCAGTAGGGAAACTGCTTGGAGGACAACAAAGTTTGTTATTATATTCTGGTGAACATACATATTTGAGATCAAATGTGTTTCTTACATGCTTATCTAAATAGTCAATGTTTATTTTCAGTAAAAATGCCCTGAAGTGATTCTTTATTACATACTGCTTTACTCTAATACTGCAGGTGGTACAAGGGTTCTAGCTCTCTTCACAATTATTCATGTTTTCTGAATAGTTCTGGTGTGTTACCAAGAGCATTGAATCAATATACCATATTCCGTTACATGTTCTTTCCAGCTGCAATTTACCTCAGTCTTCAATCCAATTCAATGCAAGATAAATGACCATATGGAATAGTTAAACTACAGTTAAATATAATTTCAAAAGTGAACAGTCATGAAGGTTCCAATAATCCTGCTGCTGTGCTAGTTTACTCTGCCTGTCTGGACTGTATCGCATGAAAGAGTAGGTAGCTGTTTATTTCTACCATTTCGAATTCAAAAAGCATTATCCCCAAACAGAAACAATCCCCAAATTGAACACAATTGGGAATGATTTTCTTCTTTTGAACTTCAAGGAGAACTTTTTTTGTGATCTTTGCCACATCAGAGTAAGCCTACAGCATTTGTTTGCATGAGCTCTAGACTGGCAAATTGATAGAACTCAAGGAAATTGCAGTGTCAACAGAGCAGAATACAGAAACAGGCAGTAGAGTGTGTACAGCTCTGGACAAAAGCTTTGCATCACCTACAATTTTAGGATTCAGACGATTCATAATAAAAATATAGTTGAGATCTTTTATTTATCATCATGTTATCAAAGAAACTACAAAATACAAAAGTCTACCAGAAGTAATAGCAGTACAGTATTTCAGGTTAGATTTCGAATTGTCACAGTTTTCAATTTGTCAGTTTTTGTTAAGTATATGGAAAACTACAAAGCGGTATGTAAATCAACATATGTTAATGGAACATTATTTAACAGGTTTCATTCGACTTTATATAGCAAAATTAGTTAATTGTATAGAGTGATGCAAAACTTTTGGCCATAGCTCTATGCAGTCTCATCCACAACCAGTAGTACACCAACTATCATGCCCCTTACAAACTGACCATCTGATAATGTTGAAAAAAAGGCATTGTAGTATGTTTTACTTAATTTTTTTGCTTGTGTCTACAAAGAGGTTTTTTCTTTTTTTTTTTTTACATTATCACCACCGTGTGAGAATTTCTAAACTAGATTATAGATAAGCAAGGTGTCTAAAATATTTCTCTAGCTTTTTTTAAAGTCTTTTTATTATTCCTTACCAAATGTAAATAATAAGTGACTTATTTGGTGATTAAATCAATAGATGTTTATTTAAGAAGGCTTAATGAAACTCACCTCTGCTTGTGATATTGGTAAATGTGGCACACAGTGAAAAAAAGTCATAATTATAGAGTCAGAGACTAGAATAAATTCCTTAAATTATCCGAACCCACATAGTTTAAAATGCTGCATTGAAAAAAGAGGGTGGAGGTGTTTTAGTCTGTTTTTAACTCAAGTTCAAATCCTCATAGACTATCACTGTACTTGAAAGGAGTTTGTGGGTCGAACACTAAACAGCCCATGCAGCTCAACACTCAGATGCTGCCTATATCCACATATTACTTGTTCTTTAAGAGCAGTGTCAGCAACTACATCTAGCTTGATGATCTTCACATAAAATTGCTTCTTTCTCTGTGCCATAATAGCCTCGGATACCCACTGATTATTACATAGCACCCTAATTGAGGGTATAGCCATTAAGTCATTAGAATGTAATTTTAATGTAATTGCTACATTGGCCCATTGTGAAACTTATAATGCATTAGGAGAAGCAGTTGTACTGCAGACAATGCTGACAAGATGCAGGGTAAATGTTTTTTCAAGGTTTCTCTTGAATGACCCTGCTTCTTCAATGACCCCATTGTGTGTCTGATTGTGTGTCGTTCTTAATGTGTGACAAGATAAGACTTCACCTGAACTGCAAATAAAACTCTATCTTAAAATTGGATCAGTGATATACAGGTACACTTTCCGCAGAGCTATGGGAAAAATGACAGGCCTTGCAGGCAGAATTCAATCTTTTGTCCACTAAACAAACAGAGCAACTGTTACTTAAATCATGTTATGCTGTATATGATCATGGTGACAAGGCTAGTAAAATCTTGACTCATCAGCTCCCACAGTCTGCTACTTCTCAGTTAATCGCTGACATTCGTACACAATCATGCCCAACAACTATTGATCAGCAGGAGATACAGGATCCAATTTTTCCATTTAAGCCACACAAGTCATATATTCACACATAAAAATATGTTAAACTTGATTTACTTTAATGTAAACCCATTTACCAACTTTTAAAAGACATGCCTATAGTCTATAGTCTGATACCCCAGCCTTTTCAACCCTGCATGCTAGATGCCTGATTCTGTTTGGTTGAAAGCAGGCTGTCCCACCTTGGCATGCTCAGTGCATCGGGGATCTTATGCAAAATCTTCAGAGAAAGTAAAAATAAAATATACACTCCACTGATAGTTAAGTATGACCAGTACTTCATCCATTCAACTAAACTAATTCATCAAATGTTTCTGATACATTTTATGGGAAATATGTAAAACATGACATTTGCTATAGACTGCTACATTTTTTACTTTTGTGTTTGATTAAATACAAGGCCACATGAATTTCCATAAAATATATATATAAAATGAGATTGTGTCAGTCAAAAAGCATGGCTGTCATATGGTACAGGGCTGAACTGGTGTAAGTCTGCCCAGAGTGTCTCCTGGTTGCATTAATCTCCAATTTTGTCCTTATGCTGACGCTGGAAACTAGTTATCACCAAAGCAAATCAATCTAGCCTGTGTCTGTCAGTGTAATATTATGTGAGCAGAAAGAAGGCTTTCAATTTCAATTTCTCTTCCACCATTTGCATATACACAAGACAGACATCCCATTACCTGGGAAGAAAAGGAGAATACAATACAGCGAATACCTGGAAGGTCGTCGGGGAAAACATGACACAGACTAACATAAAGAAACTCAAAATGTATTCCCTCATAGCTCTTATTTCCAAAGGCTACGTCTCCTAATCAGAGAGCAGTCTTCAGACACCTATTCATGTTAATCTGTTTGTGACAGCTTCATTGTTCAGAACAAAGAGATTTTCATTGCAATTATTTGCTTCTTTTCACACTCATCACATGAATGGGAAGTTATCTGTAATTTCTATTGTTTTTGTATATGCTTGTTTAATCATTAACAAAAAAATTGGTATCTGGCTGAATTTTAACTAAACATACATTGTGAGATGCTATTAGCACCCCAAAGAAGGCACAGGCTGAACCGTGACTTAGCTTCTTACAGTTTTACTATGACGCAAATCATTTTTCTGCATATCAAATTTTAAAAATTCTCCATAATGATATTATTACTATAATAAACTCAGGACAGACTTCATTAAGCAGTGTATCTTATTTTAGTGGATGTAAGATTGTGTATGTTTATCAGTACTGTGACCATATGGTAACAGTTCCTTAATGTTAGTCAGTAGGCTTTGTCAATCTTTATTATGTTAAAGGGTCAATATACTGTGTAATCTCTATGTTTGAATGATGGGAATAAATGTGTCTATGGGTGAAGACGTTTCTTATAGCGCTTACTCTCAAGCACATTACAACTGCAACAGTCAACACAACATCAGCAACATCAGCACAAGAACACTTTAATTGAAATCTGCTTTTGTGTTATAATTTCCAATGCACCCCCCACACACACACACACACTGATAAGAACAAGAAACAAATGTTTATTAAATAAATACATTCTGCTGAGGAAAGAAATGTCAGCCTGCTTTTTTTCTGTTAATTTGCTGTGCAGCACACAGTAGGACTAGCCAGGGTAACACAAAAAGGAAAATATAAGCAACCTCTATGTACAAAGTTGAGCTTGCACCAATTGAAAAATGTACATTTCATATGGCCTATCAGCTTAATGTTACAATAATACTGTTAATGAGACTTAAGGGCCTAAGGGCAATGATTAATCATATTACTGTGTCAGCACACCAAAGGCATAAAGAGAAGAGGCTACTTCAACAGCAACGTAGAAGCTGTATTTTGAAATAATTAAAACATTTGAAATATTTTAGGGCGTTATAAATGAGGGAGGGGGGGGGGGGTGCCACGGGACACATAACACACATCTGACTAAAATACAAAATAAAATAACTCCCTCTCTATAATGCATAGTGAAGCAAAAATGTAACTTTCCGTGAATTAACCATGCATAAAGCACCATGTAATCAATGCTATATTTTTTACAAAGAAAAAAAGGTAACATTCCCTCTCATGGATCATTTTATTTAGCAGTTTTTATACTATAAATAGCCTGGCTAAATGGCAGTCGGGAGTTCAGTTCAAAGCGACTGACAAGCAAACCAAGTGCGAGAAGGAGAGCAGGTCGGGAGAGGGGAAGAGGGATGGGCTGCCAGAGCAGGGCTGAAGTGTCTTGTCTCCCAGAGAAAACTGCAGTTCCTCTCACAGCAAAAAGTAAATACATTAGGAAAGATAACCACGTAATAGGCCTAATATTTATTTAGTTATAAAATGGATGCTGAAAACGATGTCTGTGTTATTACGTGCCAGCACAGCTTTTCTTCAGTTCAGATACTGTATCAAAAGGGACAGACAGAAACGGAAGTTAGACTGAGAAGTTGTTTACAGTTTGAACAACACTGGTACTGTATTTACTGTAGAAATATTGCATGCATCACTAGTATAGGGAATTGGGGGACATGCTGTAGGAGCGTTATATCCGAGGCACGTTATAATCAAGAGCCTTATAGTGAGGGAGCTGTACATATTTTTGGACTAATACCTTCATCAATGCAATGAGTCAAACTCATAACCACCTTTTAACACTGTGCTGCACTTGTACTTTTTAATACAACAAGGTGAGCAGTTGTACTGAGACAACCCGAAAATGAGAAGTATAACTGCAGATAAGGCTTGTCCAGGCCATTTTATAAATTACCTACTCCATTTCACTTCATCCATTTCACTAGACATCTTATCAAGCTATATGAAATGTGCATTCAGTCCATGGGATTGATAATGGCTGCTTTACTTTATGTACAGGGGATGCTGGATAGGCGTTCATAAAGTACATATTTATTTTATTTTCTATTTTCTTATATTATACTCTGTATTATATGTTTTGTTAGACCATTCTTACTTTAATTGCAAAGTAAAATGTTAACCTGCTTGCCCTGTGTTTTTAGAAGCTCTGTTTGTAAAGACTGACACGTTCAGTGCATGTCGAGTCTTAGTAATTATGATTTCTTATTTTTTTTCAGGGTTGAGTAGTCTGCTAATTGTAAAAAGAGAACAGGAAGACAGGCAGGTGCAATGTTTGAATTACCACACATTTATTAAATTAGATTTAGAAATCAATGGAATGTGACAAACATAATAACATGACAGTTCAATGCTCCTGAATATAGAAAAGTGTATAAATACCGTTGGAGCAAGATATTTGAACAAGCAAAAACACTATTATGAAAATGTATATTTAATGGTGTAGCATCCCGCAGTTAAATTTACATGTCTTTTCCAACCGTATACTTGATGTCTCATGTTGAAAACAGATATTTTCTGTAAAACATCATTAAAAAATATGAAAAATATATTTTCTGTAAAACATCAGGGGAAAAAAATATTTTCCTTATTATAAATTCCATTGTGATGAATGAGAGGTATGTAGCGTGTGAGATTGGGGTATAAAACAATATGTTCCACGCACAGCTTGTGTTGTTTAGAAGGCATGTGCTGTGGTGATGTTTTTCTTTGTTCAGTGTGATGGGGAAGGGGGTGTGAGAGGGGTGGTGAAGGTCAGAAGCTGTCTTTGAAGAACAGAAAGGCTCACGTATGCAAAGAACAGGAAACTAAGCTACTGTGGTTTGTGGGGATAAAAATAAAACACCTGTGGAATAATGGTAGTAATTCAGTATGTGTGATAAAGCTTGTTTACAATGAGGTTTTTATCATACATACTAAGTATTGACACCAGACACTCAATCAGTAATTTTGCTGTTGTCATCATTTACTTGTAACATAACTTGACAGTACCATTTTTTGCCATTGGTCTTAATTAAAATAATAATAATAGATTTAGTAAAGAAAAACCTGGATAAGAAGTACTAACAGCCATCATTACGAACATTTGCAATGACTTGTCGTAGCAATCTCACTAATAATTGTGAAATATTGCGTGCAGTTAACTAGTGAAGAATATTATAGTACTTAATTTACTGTTAATGAAAGTGTGAGATAATCGTTAAAGAAAATAAACTGTGGTATAAATTGGACACCCCACGAACGTTAATACCATACCCTAAATAACAAACTTGACTTGCATTCTTGTGTGTTATTCAACACTCTTTACCAGTGCAAATACCTACAGTACTCAATGAATGTAGTATCCTTTATATTTATATGTTAGTGGTGTATAGAGATGAGACTTATTAGCTGGGAATGGTGGTCACCCTTAGCCCTGACTGATCCATGTGAGGGAGTGTGGTTATTACCGTGCTGAGGAACTGTACTGAGCCGTTCGCCATTGGAGTTGGATCTATTCACATCTATCTAGATAACTGTCTATATTAGTAACTTTCACTTTCATCTACAAAAGTGCGGTATTATTTAAAGCCTATATTGTACCTGTTTTTAATACAAGAGTGCCTCTAAATAACTGAATATTTAAACAGTGCTGTAAGCATTTAAATGTTTAAATGGTAAACTTGGATTAAAAAAAAAATAGTTTAAAAAATGATTATGTTTATACCCCACTGAACCAAAAAAGAAAAAAAGAAAAAACATTTCCCCATATTACAACGTCTTTTTTTTTTACATCCGTAGTTTTGCCATTTGACCTTTGGGTGTTCTCTCATGTGATCAGTCTTCAACCAATTAAAGGTGACTTTTTTACATGAATCAACTCTGTGCGATTTCCTTTAATGCGGTAGTAAGGCCTGTAAAAAAACAATGTGCGTGACATGTCTAAATCTAAACATAAAAGTTCCATTTGGGACTCTTTTTTTTTAAAAAGACGAAAGAACCGTCAAGTGTACCATTTGTTCAAGCAGTTCAGTTTATCGGGGCTCCACTGGTGCAATGCTGAACCATCTTTGATTGAAGCATCCACATCACATCAGTGAAGGATCAGTGGCTGCAAGCCAGGCAAGGATTACAGTATTTACACGCACGCCAGCTTGTGACCCGGTAAAAGCTGAAAGAATATCCCAACTGATTGCAGAAATGATTGCAAGAGACTGCTTGCCCATTCAAACAGTGGAAGGTGATGGTTTTTGGCAGCTGCTGTCTTTCATTGAGCCCAATTACAAGGTACCACCACGGCCATCAGTACTAAGTAGAATACACAGTCTCTGTGAAAGCTAATTTACAAGAAGCCCTAGATAAAACTACACACGTAAGCTCAGCGACAGACTGTCGGACATCAAGAGCACAAGATTCTTACATTCCGTTTCTTGTGCACTATATCACTGATGACTGGGAGTTTAAAACTGCAGTCTTGTCAACAACAGAAATAGAAGAACAGCATACGTCTGATGCACTTGCCAGTTTTATTCAAAATGTAGCAGAATCGTGGACTCTTCACGCCAAAGTCGTTGCTGTTGTTCATGAAAATTCTTCAAACATGCTGAAGCTTGGTGAAATGAGCTGCAATGCTCAGGATCTTGGTAGCACTGCACACTCACTACAGCTTTCAGTTCAGGCTGGTCTTAAAACTGAGTGCATAGCTCACCTGCTTGCAGAAGCACGGCATCTTGTGGGTCACTTTAAGCACAGCACTTCTGCTTGGAACTCGCTGCAAGAACAGCAGCGTATAATGAATCTTCCTCAACATCAGCTTGTCCAGCATGTTAAAACACGCTGGCATACTGACTTTCTCATGTTGGAGCGTCTCTGAACAAAGGTGAGCATGATACAAGGCTCCACCCTTTATCATCTAGACTATGATGCTTCCTCTGGGTTGCTTGTAGATTCTATATGGCTATGCCTCACCGCACACTGCTATTCAGTTTTTTTTTTGGCTTATTTGTCCACCATTTTGAAAGGATCCTTGAACTACGTAATTGCTTTTCAAATGTCCGGTGTGTTGACTAGGTGTAGTTAAAGAAATGTGAGTACAGAGTTAAAGCAAAGTTAATGTGCTATATTCAACCACCCCAAAGCAATTACATCTTTCAAGGATCCTTGCAAAAATGCGAGATTGGTGAACCAATCAAAATCATGAACTTGCTAGAGGCTACTGGCTGCTCTGTGCGGGCAGACGTAACCTTGGAGGCAGGAGCTGTACAAAAGTACCCTACACATTTCAGCCTTCTGACAACATTGGACTTGGAAACTTTCCCAGACTGCCAGCTGGAAACCTGAAGAGCAATTTTAACCTCCGAAAAAGTACAATAATTTATTGAACAGTGTGCTTTAAACCCCAAAGGAACTCAGTCCTTCAAATTTTCCTATGACATTATACATTGTATTGTATCTAGGACAGAAATGTGTTTAAATAAAAAAAATGTAGATTTCTGCAGGATACCAAATGGTACACTTGTTTTGACACAAAGGTGAAAAACTTGTTTTTTCAACTATGCACTAGATAGCTTCTTGATTGATATTTTTTGAGAGCCGAGTCAAGGATAAAATAAGAGTACTTCATTTCACGAGTTCTCTGACTAATATAAATAGAAATGTTAGTTTCTGTCTGGTCATATTAGGAGCTGCTAATGCTGATAATTGTAAACAGAGTTGTTTTTCTATTATCTGGTAAACTCATTTTAATTCCCAGAAAAAAAAACATGCTGTAGTATGATCAAGCTACCATACAGTGGGAAATAAAGGCAATAATTTGTCATTGATTTCTACCATACATTTTACACCTTTAATGATTAGTACCAATTGTATATAGTAGGAACAAATGAACACGGTGAGAGTGGTTCACTTCACAGACTTTATTTATTGTATGCCTTTTATTCCTCTTTAAAATGTGAGGGTTTTCCTTTGCAGCAGTCTCTATTAATTTTAGTTGTAGTAAACCTTTCTCTGTCTTTGCAATATGCCCGCAACAACATGAGCGGGCATGGCACTAACTTAGTGTAGAAGAAAGCTCCCTTTATACTTAATTGAGTCAACATGATGGTTTGTTTTTATCTCCTGTTCTCCTGGGGGAGTCGGATTGGGATAAGTCCCATTGTTGCTCTAGTGTGCACAACCTGTTCCACCTCCCCCACCCCCACAAAAAAATGAAATAAAATCAGATCAAATCAAAAATATATAAATGTTCAGTAAAAAATGTTGCAGTATTTATGACTAATGCAGCAGTTTATTGAGCAGATTACACAATTTCAATGACATGTACCCATTGCCGTGTAATGTGTAGTTCCTCATG
This sequence comes from Acipenser oxyrinchus oxyrinchus, assembly GCA_030684275.1. Lineage (NCBI taxonomy): Eukaryota > Metazoa > Chordata > Actinopteri > Acipenseriformes > Acipenseridae > Acipenser > Acipenser oxyrinchus. The sequence goes on along the minus strand of JAGXEW010001220.1, from coordinate 13,843 downwards.
CAAATCCCAATTTCTGAAAGAATAGTGTAAATAGGCATCTTTTTTAACATTTAGAAAAATGCAGCAAATGTTTGCTTTACTGGTGCACTACATGTCACATTTACAGTGGGAACCTGGCAGCTGGTTTAGTTTGCATCTGTTAAATGATTGAACACATTGCATAGAGCTGCATAATTTCTTTAAAATGTCTTCAACAAAAAAAAGACACCAGATGCATCAAAGATCGGAAATATGTCAGCTAAAGATCGCTTTGTACAAGGGGGTATTTCATGTATGGTGATTTTAAAAATTATTATTATTATTATTATATATTTAAGCTTGTTTTACCTTTTTCTCTGACAGAGAGAAGTGCATGTTTTCACTTTATCAATTAGAAGAAGTACTATATAGTGCATATGCATTCAAGTCCATGCCATACTGGCAGAGAAAAACAGTGATTTGAAATTGCCGCTTTCACAAGTGAAGAGCCTGTGCTTATACACGTGTGTTTTGAAAAGCTGAAAAGCTGTTAAATGTTAATGATTTGCCTATGGGGCCACATCAAAACTTTTTTATTGACTATAAATCCTAAATTCCCAAATATTCAGCTAATATCACAGGATAGTAAGTCTATTGTTTATAGCATATTCCACTTGAGAGACGAGTGCATGCTCTTCAATGCCCCAAACTGATGACCGTATAAATCCAATTGAAACAGTAGCCAACAGCTAATACATTCTACTGCTTTCTGCTGTATGTTGTACTTTGGTGGAGCTTCACCTTGTTGAACTGTGGTTGTATTACTTGCAGTTACTTTATTACAGATAAGGTAATGCTTGTAGTAAATAAATTGTAAAAGGTTTTTGATGTGGCCCCAGAGGCAATTCATTAACATTTAACAGCTTTTCAGTGACCCAAAACACAGATGTATAAACACAGGCTCTCCACATGCGAAAGCTGCAATTTCAAATCACTGTTTTTCTCTGTCCGTATGCATAATAATGGCATGACAGATGGTTTAAATATTTTTATATATTTTATTGTTCATTTAAATGTTATTTACATTTTCATGTGTTTTATATATAGATAACTGTGATACTGGTCCAATATGAATGCTATTGGAAGTGACAATTACAGGTGAGATAAAAATAATCCATAATGGGCTTGGCCCTTATAAAAGGTTTCTATGGTTATACTATGGCTTTACAATAGTTTACCATGGTTTGCCATTTTTATATGCTTTACCATACCTAATAAATGATAAAGACATAGTGATCTAACATGAATGTCACTCACAAAGCTTTAATGTTGAGCTTATTTGAGCAGATGTTTTTTAAAAAGTACAGAGAAAACATTCTGCATTCATTGTGTTGGAAGCTCATACCTCCTATTTGTAGTACAATACGTGTTTGTTTCTGACTAAAGAAACATGAGAAAGAAGGATCAAATAATTCAACCTGCTAATACCAGACATGAGCTTCATATTGAATTGTTGCCTCTAGAGTAATCAAACATTTTCAAAAATCCAATATGTATTTTCCCAAAAGAGAACTATGGAAAGTAACACTCTTAGAATGAGTTTCATGACTTGTTAAGTGATGACAGGTGTACCAGGATAGAGGCTGAGCGTGAATCGGCAACCACACACATCACAAGTGAGTGTCCTCATAAGAACATAAGAAAGTTTACACACGAAGGAGGCCATTCGCCCATCTTGCTCGTTTGGTTGTTAGTAACTTATTGATCCCAGAATCTCATCAAGCAGCTTCTTGAAGGATCCCAGGGTGTCAGCTTCAACAACATTACTGGGGAGTTGGTTCCACACCCTCACAATTCTCTGTGTAAAAAAGTGCCTCCTATTTTCTGTTCTGAATGCCCCTTTATCTAATCTCCATTTGTGACCCCTGGTCCTTGTTTCTTTTTTCAGGTCGAAAAAGTCCCTTTATCTAATCTCCATTTGTGATCACTGGTCCTTGTTTCTTTTTCAGGTCGAAAAGTCCCCTAGGTCGACATTGTCAACACCTTTTAGAATTTTGAATGCTTGAATCAGATCACTGCGTAGTCTTCTTTGTTCAAGACTGAATAGATTCAATTCTTTTAGCCTGTCTCCATACAACATGACTTTCAAACCTGGGATAATTCTGGTTGCTCTTCTTTGCACTCTTTCTAGAGCAGCAATATCCTCTTTGAACACAATATTCTAGATGAGGTCTTACTAATGCATTGTAAAGTTGTAACATTACTTCCCTTGTTCTAAATGAATACCTATCACTATGCACAAGGAAACTTCCGGTCATTTTTGCATTTGCTAATGTGGAGACATATTTAGCATCATTGGCCTGTTCATTTGCACCATTTCAGACAAGTAATACCAGCAGGCTTTGGTAAAGATTAAAGCTGCCGCACCCTTGAGTCTGGGGGCTGCATGTCTCTAAAACCAAATAATGAATGGCCCAGGTATTTAAGGATAATTTATGGTTTCCAGTGTCCTCCTTCCACACCACACAACCGGACAAACAACTCCATTTTGCATGAGTTTGCTAAAAATGTAATTGCTCTAAAAATAACTGAAGTTAGACGCATGTGCAAATGTACCAAACAGTAAAAATAAAAACAGTGTGTTGTGCATAGCAGAAAATAACACCAAACAAAAGTATTAATGGCAAGTTGGATCTATGAAGCTATTCTCTAAGTGAAAATCTAATTGTGGGTATATTAATGTCGGTCCTCAGGCAAATGATTGGATATTCAGGCTATAGGTATTCATTTAGAACAGCACTGAATGAAAGGATTCATAAATACTCCCCATTGCCTCGAGAAACCTGAACTAAAGTTGTATAACTGCAACAATCTAGTTATTGTACAGAATAATAAACATAAGCCAAATTAATGCAAATCCCCACATTGCAGTGCAGATAACACTATTCCCTCTGTGTGTTTAAGGGAGTACAGAATTGTCCCTTGGAAAAAAAAAATGTTTTTTCTTTTGTTACATTTCATTTGTTTGCCCTTCTTTGAACAACAGCCAAACTTGTATGTGTATTCAAAGCAATTTCAGATGTTTCTTTATCAGTAAAAAATACATTATTAAATAACTCGAGTCTTATTCTTTCAATTGAAAGAAATATTTATTTGCAACGGGAATACAATATTGGGAAATTGTCAGCCATATTACAAAATGCCAAGAAAAAATCCAACAGTTTCCAAAGGAGGAAACAGCAGAGTGGTAAAAACAAATGTGTAATCATAAATGAGTAAATCTGAAGATGCTGAGATGTTGATAAAGCGCTCCATAAGCAGTGTGCTGGTAATAGAGAATGCAAAACAAATTCTGACAGGTACAAAAAGATTTAAACATAGTGTGGCGTGCACGGGGAAAGGCAGCACTAGGGCTGGTAGGTGACGTAATCACACACGAAGACATAAGTCCGATATACGGCTCTTTTGTACAGTGGTATTGGCGCTATGCTTTAGTGCGAGAGGTCCTGGGTTCGCGCCGCCCTCCATCTGTGTGTGGATTGCCTGTCCTGCGTGATCGCCTGCCTGCTTTAACCCAGATCTCTAAAATATTACACCTGTTCTTGCCTGTTTGCATTGGTGAAGTTCAGAGATATTTTTAAAATGTTATTAATGGCATTTAAGGCTGTCTCTGGAAATGGCCCTGATTACATTAATTATATGCTTTTACCTTATGTCCCTGGATGCCAGCTGAGATCTGCTGATGCTGGGCTTCTGGTGACTACAATGATAAAACATAGCGCTTGTGGTGGAAGAGCCTTTAGTCATTATGCACCTGTGTTATGGAACAATCTTTCAATTGAAATCTGTAATGCTTAAAACACATCTTTACGCAGAGGCATTTTTGTACATTGGGTTGGACTATTTTAGAGTTTTGTCTATATGTATTTTTATGTTTTTGATATTTTATTGTATATTATATTGTATTATTGTACAGTGTGTTTATTTTTAATGTGAAGTGCTTTGGGATGCCTTGGCATGAAAGGCGCTGTACAAAATACATTTGATTGATTGATTGATTGAAAACAACTGTACCAATAAATGTATCCATAGGTGAGGCAGATTTAAAAGCAAGTACAGGCAATTTTAACTAGGTACAATTTTGTTTTAAACAAAGTAGGTTTCTTTTTAACCCAAAGGGCTCTAAGTGATTGAGCAAGCTGCACAATTGCATTTTGTTTAAAATAAAATAAAAACAAGCATTACGTTAACCCAGCTTTTCCTGGCCATTTAAATCTATGTTTTTGCTGCAGACAAATTGAATAGTAAGTAACATTTTCTCACATATATATGTAAGCAATGACCTGACACAAAGGGCATTGCCACTGGCATATTATGTCGCTCCCCAGTAATATACTTAGTGATTAATGCATCCTATAGGTATTGTGTCTCAACAACTGAGCCACCAATCAGACTTAATGATAGAAACGGTACCAAGCTGTTCAGCTGCAGTCTGATTTGTGCTTTCATTTGCCCTTTTATGGGATGTGAAGCATGAGACACATTGCTTGTTTGGCTTAAAAGATGTTTCAGTGTTTCTTTGGTTTTAAAAGCAAACCAAACACACTGTGACTTTATACTTTAAATTGGTTTTATCTTATTTAATGTATCCTTACATAAGAGCAAAATAGTTTCTAAGATTCAACATAAATCAGAGAAACTTAACCTGACTGGTGCAGCGATGTTTCCTGAAAGAGTCCAGTCTTTACAGACAGCTTCCTCTCTGCTAAACAGTTTGAGACTACTACTACTAGGACTACTACTAGGACTACAAAACGACATGTACATGTGTAGAACCATGCATACTATACTTAAGTACCAATTGAGAACACAGGCTGTTTGTTAAGTTTTCTAATTGTTTTCTCTTTGTAGACAAAGAGTATTTAAACTGAGTCAACCCCCATCCCAAGTGAAGTTCTTGTGAACAGGGTGTGGAGGTACTGTGAGGTGCGAGGTGCGAGGACTACTGATTTGTTCTATGGCGCGTGCTTGAAAACCGGCTTGTGTTTAATTGCATTGAGACGTTCTCTCTGCTTGTGCCGGTTGCACTATTTTGTAACCTTGGAGATCAACAGCTTAAAGGCTGGTTTATACTTCCGACTGCGACCCAATTTTTGGTCTCAGTCAGTGGTCTCCGACGGTCAAAACGATATCATCCGACTGCAAAACGCACGCGGTCGGATGAGGTTGAAAAAATCCAACATTTGTCGCATGGTCGCAAGCCAGTGAAGCGCGACACAGCAAGTTTCGGAGGAACTCAATAAACATGAACAACAGAACAGGATTTTAAACTTGGCTCTAAACTGAATGAAATTAAAACGTAATTGAACCTTTGTTAAAATGAATATTGGTGCTTACATAGGCTACCATGTGCAGCCAATAATAATAATGAATAAAATGTATTTTTATTTGTTATTCTTTTTACATATTTGAGTCATTAATAAATTAACGTCGCTAATTATTTTCTGTATGCAATTACTTTCCCCGTCAAATCAGTAACGTTGCTCAGCTGTTCAATACGTCTGATCGGAGGCAGTATGGAAAACGGCTGATCAGTTTTACTTGTTTGCTGCTCATAAAAATATATATGAGCCAATTTACACATTCACTTAATTCATGAGACGGGCAATTTTAAAATCCCGTCTCACAGTGTCGAGGGATTGTGGAGCCTGTTGGCAACCCTAGTCACAAGTCGACACCGGCAGTAACACAGACCGGCTGAAAGTATGACCGACAGCTACGACCACTTTGCTGCGTCAAAAGTCTGCGAACTCGGGGTGCTTCAGTCCTTCTGGCACAGCCCTAGAAGTGTCTGCAGCTGACGTACGGCTTTTGTCTGCAGAGAAGTATAAACCACCCTTAAGTATTCTGTATAGATAAGTACCAAATTTAAATTATTACTGAACAGCCTTACTCTCCACGCTCCGTGTTAGGGCAATGTGTATTGTGCATGTGTTTTTGCTTATGGTGTTTAACTATTTTAAGGTTGTTGCAACATCAATGTTTATTTTAAACTTGCAATTTTACCGTCATTGTATTACTATTGTGCATTGATTATGATACAGACAATTTGTTAATGTGATATCCTTGACCAGTCTAAAGTACCAGTTGCTTGGTGGTAGTTAAGTCATTATTTTTAGTATTAGTGCATATTTTTGGATTGTGATATTCTCCCCATTACCATCTTGGGAGTGGCGTAGCGGCTACAACTAATTAATTAATAGGCGTGAAAACCTGTTACACATGTCTCTGTATCAGGGACTGGAATGAATCAGTGGCAGGCAAAGGGCTCCCTTCCAATTATATACATATGGATTAAGAAAGACAAACTTTCCTATCAGAGCAAGGTGATTGTGAATTCTAAACAAACCTTAGGCAAAACATGTAATTCAATCACTATGATAATGGACCTTCTATTACCTAGTTCACTAGGCAACTGCACTTATCACCAAGTAATGAACTTGGAGTTGGCCATTTGATCATCGTAATACAACATTATGGATGTAAACTGCATGTTATAATTTGCAGCTGACATAGATTTTGCAAGCTAGAGAGCACTACGTGCCTAGAAACTGGAATTTCCAAATTTAAAAATACATCTGTTCACCAGTGGGTGTCATACACAGACAATCATGTTACTATGGAAGGCAATCAGTAGTAGGCCATACGGATCAAAAACTAGTTAGTACAATCTAATTGCTTCTAATTGAAATTGTTCTTAATTTGATCAAAAAATAAATTAAACCAAAAGGAATTAAGTATTTCAAGGCACTAGCTGTGCTATAATTTGAAGCTCAATGTTAAACTTTACAAAACCTAATCTTTTCAAAAATAAATAGCCTGTTTCAAACCTTTCTCCACTCACCAAACACTCAACCCCATGTGCGCGAAACACTCACCCTTTTATGCAGCTGCACTGAGACTCGGTTGCTAATCAATCATTCAATTTGTATCTCAGTACATCTGCACGTGTACTAATTTCTACTCCCCGTGCCCACATACTAATACCCATTTTAATCTGCACGTGAAGTGATTGTGACATCCTCGTGTCTAAATACAAATATACATTTTACATCACCTCTGCTACATAACCCACACTCTGTGGACCACTACAATAATACAGATAACAGACAACATAAAACACAAAATACACACAGCGAACAGGCCTCCCCAGGCGTTGCAGGCTCAGCAGCCCTAGGCGTTGCAGGCTAGGCAGCTCCAGGCGGTGCGGGATAGGCAGCCCCTGGCGGTGGAGGTGGGAGCAGCCGGTAGTCCTCCCTGGCGGTGGAGGTGGGAGCAGCAGGTAGTCCTCCCCTAGCAGTGGAGGTGGGAGCAGCAGGTAGTCCTCCTGTGGAAGTAGAAGTGGCAGGCAGTCTCCTGCTGACACTGGTGGGAGCAGCGGTAGTCTTCCCCTGGTGGCGAAGGTGGGAGCAGCAGGTAGTCCCCCCTGGCAGTAGTCTCCCTCGCTCGTGGGGGACTGGTGCAGCTCTCCTTCGGTTGCTGGGGTAGGCATGGCTCCTCCCTCTCGCGCTGGAGACAGCTGGGCTTCTCTCTCTCGTGCTGGACACAGTGGTACCTGGGCTGCCGCTTTCTCCATATCCACCTTCAAGTAGCCGAGGACCATCTCCACAGCCTGTTTCCTCGCTGCCAGGCCTCCCATTGGTCCCTATCCCACAGCTGCAGGACATGGATTACTATGGGGATGGACTGGTTCTCCTGCCCAGGATTTTCTTTTATCCAGTCACATAGTTGGCCTGCGACTTGCACCACTTCCATTTTATTCTTAGGTGGTTGGCTATGTGAGGTTGGTAGGGCGGGGCCTGGGGTAGATAGGGAACTGTATGTGAGAGAAGGTGGTCTATCAGGGAAGGGAAATCACGAGGGAAATTGCGGCTACAAAACAGCATATTGTGGTATTTGTTAATCACTTTTTGCTATTGTCTCTGTGACCAGGAATGGTAAAATAAGGAAACCTTGTGACCAAGGATTGTAACTTCGGGATTTGCTGTACGACGGGATCCGGATTAAACGTCGGTGTGGCTCGGGACCGCTCTCTTCCAAACAACGCTGGTTGTTTACTGTAACCCCTATTTGTGCTGTGTCTCTCTCCCACTGGAACCACCTATTCACTGTACATACTGTAAATATCACCATGTGCCTATATAAAGTACCAAACTTTTGTTCTCAAAGAACCTGGACTGTGTGTTTTATTGATTTATTACCCGGTCTGTCCACCACCGCTTACAATGGGTTATGCACATTCAGCCAGCTTTACCGTATGCAGTACTCACAATAACAATAACATATCAATTTAATAATTAGGTAATCATTTTGCAAGAAAAATCAGTCAATGCCAAGAGATGAATGTTCAGTAAAGCTTATGGTTTTCGAAGTGAGATTAGTAATAAAAATAAATACATATTGAAATATTGGCATTTCGATAAACTGCATTTTAGTGCCCTGGAATCAAAGGGAATGTGATATGGTGCAAAGATTCAGTTGCTAGTATTCACAATAGTATAGAACAGTATTGTTCATTTAAATATATTTAGAACGACTGGTAATGATAAAACCATAAGCCTGTATTTAATGTTCATCTCTGCTGACTGCCTTCTTTTGGCATTTATAACTTGAACTGATCAAAATGATTTTTCATATACTAAATATTAAATTGATACACTGTGACTAGTGCATCTTCGCGTAAGCATACAGTACTGTGTTATTGTTGTTATTACTAATAAATGTTGCTTTTTATAGTGAACCCAAACACATTTCAGTCTAGTTCGTCATGGACTGACTCTCTGGCACAGCGGTAGTGTATTGTACACATCTTTGTTGATTTTGGTTAAAGTAAAGAAGAAAATTATTAACTTTGGTATCTTAACAAATACAGGTTTAATACATATTTAATCATCTTAAAACAAACATGTTATTATTTAATTGTGAGTGTTATGCAAACTACTGTACTTAGATTCTTTGTCTATTTCATTCTTGCTATTTCCTCCTGGTACTATTGCATTTTTATGTCAAGTTTAAAGTCAGAAAGAACATGTACCACAAGTTGTTTAACTATAGCAATCCTCAACGCACAATAATACAATTCAGAATTTATTATTATTATTTGCTTATTTAGCAGACGCCTTTATCCAAGGCGACTTACAGAGACTAGGGTGTGTGAACTATGCATCAGCTGCAGAGTCACTTACAATTACGCCTCACCCGAAAGACGGAGCACAAGGAGGTTAAGTGACTTGCTCAGGGTCACACAATGAGTCAGTGGCTGAGGTGGGATTTGAACCGGGGACCTCCTGGTTACGAGCCCTTTTCTTTAACCACTGGACCAGGTCAGCATGACATCCTTAATAGGTTTTACAAAAGATAACCTGAGTTATGTTGTAACTCATCTGGTCTCCCTTTGAACTGTTAATATAATTTAAAATCCCTTACACACTGGCATGGTCTACCCAGGGTTGACCTGATTGACAGGCGTAACTAAACAATACGCATATCAATGCCCCGGAAGCAGCTTGTTACTGACGCTTCCATCCGAGCTTCTCTGGATTGAACCATCGGCCCAAATACTGATTAGAGCAAATGTTTCTACATCCCTGCTGCAATCTGTCTCATGGTGTGTCTCAAGCAACAAAAACATGGCTAAACAGAATAAATAAAAACATTCCTTGTTGAAGTGAAACCTTCACGCAGGAGTGGCTGTTTGTTATTTCGTCTGCCGTCATGCATTTTGTCTCGCTCAACCCAGGTCAAAGCATGTTGACCCACATCCTGAGGTGGGTCCCTGGGACCCGGGTTAATCCAGGCACGTGGTTTTACACTACGCGGGATTGTGACCCGGGTATCCAGAACCCAGGTCTGGATCTGGGTAGGAGTGCCAGTGTGAAAGGGGCTTTAGTGTTTAGTTGGAACGCAGTATTTCCTTGAGTTTGTTCAAGCTCAATAAGCTGTCTATATCTCTGCTAAAAGCAGAATAAAACTGACAGGCATGGTAAGTAAGGATCAGCTTGGGAAAATAGTTCCTCAATGTTCTCTTGAACTGTGTACTTGTCAAGCAGGTCTTGAAGCAAATCCCTCAGTGTGTTATAAGCCTGAAGAGGAATCTATACTAGCTTACTGCTTTAAAAACTTAACACTTACATTTCAACAGCTAAATAAGAGGGCAGCTGCTGTTTCAACACTAGCCTGCTCCATGGGACTCATTACATTCTGTTATTGTTGACTATTGCCCTCAATATTGCAAATTATAAACCTAATTAAATGCACATTTGCACTGTAAGAAACAAGCACTGAAAAACTCATACTGTACATGTGAAAACTCTGTCTTGTATAACTGTAATAGGGTCAAGAATGCCCTGCTCACATTTACTTTGCACTTGTTATGTTACTATTTTTATAATTGTATTTACTGATTTTGATTAGTGCACGCTTTATGTTGTCTGACATTTTATAATTGATTTGTAGCACATTATGTTGGATTCTCCACTCGTTTCCCTTTATCTGCCTTATTGGGCACCGACTAATTGAATTACTGATCAATTTACGCACCTGACTATAAATAGCCCAGGGTTTGTGGCTGTCTGTGCAGGAGTGGGAACGCAGAGTTTGGAGTTTGGAGTTTGGAGTTTGGAGTTTGGAGTTTGGAGTTTGGAGTTTGGAGTTTGGAGTTTGGAGTTTGGAGTTTGGAGTTTGGAGTTTGGAGTTTGGAGCTTGGAGCTTGGAGTTTGGAGTTTGGAGTGACGAGTAAGAGAGATTGAAATGGAGCGTCCCGACTACGTATTGGGCTGATTGTATCCAGTGTTGACTAATGAACGTGAGCGGCTTGAGTGTTTTTAGCCTGGCAGTAACCAAACAGAATTTAGGAAGTGAAACATAATAGGCTATATTGTGATGCTGGTTTCTCTCCCTCTCTCTGTTGCCTCTCCTGTACAGACATTGTGTGTGTTTGTGTTTAGACGTTTAGACCACGGTATTACTGTTTTACTGTGTTTTGAAAATGTATATCCCCTCTATTCACTGGGTAGCACTGTTATTGCACTTGCACTTTGTTAAATACATGACCTCAATACGAACCTTGTTACCCGTTCTAAGTCTCACTACCTATAGCTGAATAGAATGATTGTCTTATTACAACAGTACCTTTTTTAAATATTGTGTTGCTATTAGATTTTTATAATAAACAAACTTCTACTGAATTTGTGTGATTTTCTTGGCGACCTTGTTCCTGAGATTTTAGATCTGTTGCCTGAATAGAAAGAACCGGAAGGTCTCCTATAATTTGCTCTGTGCCTTCTCGCACTGAACTGACATAGTCGCTCTACATTCTGTGATATTTTGGAATTGAAGGCATGTGTGCTGTTTTTGTGGACTCTTCCCTACATAACCATAATGTGATTTTAAAAAACTATGCTGCTGTCAACAATCCTGCCATTGTGGAGCCACACACAATGATCAACCTACGTGTAAACTGCAGACAGCAGCAATGTCACCAGGAAACTAAGATCCTTCTGTCTGCCTCATTTTCATTGACAATCTACAGTGAACAGGAAGTCAATGAAACAGGATTTATACTTGACCCCTACAGTATGCCTTTAACATGTAGTGGGACTGGGCAAGAGGTTACTTTGTAATGATGCATGATTGACTTATCCCTCCAAAGGAATAAATTACCAGACCATAACAACAAAAGCTTGCACAGATCACTCCGCCACCAACAGCTTGAACAGTTGACATGAAACAGAAAAGACGAAGGGCTTCCTTTAGCTGCTACCATAATAGAATCTTTTGCAGTAATGATAGCAAACTGACATGTTGCATTCAGTAACACAAATTTCAATCCCATTCATTTTGTGTGTGTATATATATATATATATATATATATATATATATATATATATATATATATATATATATATATATATATATATATATATATTAGTGAAAGAGTGGTAGTGTGATGCTACTAGACACCAGTATTTCCTTTTGCACAGACTGGAGTGAACTTGTTGCTTATTCAGGTGAGTACTTTTATTTACAATATTTACACATCATTACACTTATTCAAAAGCGTTTATTAAGCCCTGTGCGGGCCACTAACTACCTCACTTCTTCTCCCCTCTCAACGCTCTGCTAGATGACCAAGCTGGGACAGGCTTTGCCTGTAAAATGTCCCGATTCCGCAAGACAGGTAAGTTGAGGTTGGGCTCACACTTGGCATGTAGATCGCTGCTCCTGCAGCTGGTAACAAAACAGTATTATATACCGTGACTGCGCCACACAGGTACCCCGGCTAACCCCGCGGGTCACCTATTAGTAACGGCGTAGACAGCAGTAAACACAGTAATTCAAATAAATCGCCACTGCGAAGCTAAACCAAAACAAATCAAAACAAAAGGCTGCCTCACCAAGAGGTAAAACGCGCTATACTGAACTTTCACAAAATAGCTACGACTGTAATGTAAAGCACTTACTATCGCTTTCCCAAGACACAGGAAAAAAAATCTCCAGGGCTTGCGCAGGCAGAACAATCAGGCGGTGTTCCCCACAATTACACAACCCCCGATTGTTCTGCTCTGCTTCCTTTTAAACTGTATAACCCCGCCTTTTAATTAACGCTGAGGTTTCTGGGGTGTGTAGTTTTCCCCAGTGATGCCATTCCTTAAAGGCATCACTGCTCTTTCTTCACATATATATATATATATATATATATATATATATATATATATATATATATATATATATACACACACTACCGTTCAAAAGTTTGGGGTCACTTAGAAATTTCCTTGTTTTCCATGAAAACATACATGAAATGAGTTTGAGTAGGAAATATAGCAAAATGAATAGGAAATATAGTCATTGACAAGGTTAGAAATAATGATTTTTAATTGAAATAATAATTGTGTCCTTCAAACTTTGCTTTCGTCAAAGAATCCTCCATTTGCAGCAATTACAGCCTTGCAGACCTTTGGCATTCTAGTTGTCAATTTGTTGAGGTAATCTGAAAAGATTTCACCCCATGCTTCCTGAAGCACCTCCCACAAGTTGGATTGGCTTGATGGGCACTTCTTACGTACCATACGGTCAAGCTGCTCCCACAACAGCTCAATAGGGTTGAGATCCGGTGACTGTGCTGGCCACTCCATTATAGACAGAATACCAGCTGACTGCTTCTTCCCTAAATAGTTCTTGCATAGTTTGGAGCTGTGCTTTGGGTCATTGTCCTGTTGTAGGAGGAAATTGGCTCCAATCAAGCGCCGTCCACAGGGTATGGCATGGCGTTGCAAAATGGAGTGATAGCCTTCCTTCTTCAAGATCCCTTTTACCCTGTACAAATCTCCCACTTTACCACCACCAAAGCACCCCCAGACCATCACATTGCCTCCACCATGCTTGACAGTGGCGTCAAGCACTCCTCCAGCATCTTTTCATTTGGTCTGCGTCTCGCGAATGTTCTTCTTTGTGATCCGAACACCTCAAACTTAGATTCGTCTGTCCATAACACTTTTTTCCAATCTTCCTCTGTCCAGTGTCTGTGTTCTTTTGCCCATCTTAATCTTTTCTTTTTATTGGCCAGTCTGAGATATGGCTTTTTCTTTGCAACTCTGCCTAGAAGGCCAGCATCCCAGAGTCACCTCTTCACTGTTGACGTTGAGACTGGTGTTTTGCGGGTACTATTTAATGAAGCTGCCAGTTGAGGACCTGTGAGGCGTCTGTTTCTCAAACTAGACACTCTAATGTATTTGTCCTCTTGCTCAGTTGTGCACCGGGCCTCCCACTCCTCTTTCTATTCTGGTTAGAGCCAGTTTGCGCTGTTCTGTGAAGGGAGTAGTAC